>VWZI01002458.1:201814-229214 GCA_013396835.1 Psilopogon haemacephalus | reverse complement strand
TTTCCCCATGATGACATCATGCCTGTGAGTTAAGGACCTATGCTTCCCCAGTGCTTCTAGGGCTGTGACTGCATTGAGTCATGCCCTCCTGACTGTGTCATGTAGCAGTGAAAGGCCACAGAGGCCAGGCAGTGCACTCCAATTTCTTACACTGTTTCCAAAGGTCTCTCTGTGATATATCAACATTCTAATGGCATCTATTTTTCTTTTTGCATAAGAAGAAGGAAGTTTTCCATTAAATCATGTTCCCCATAGTGCTGGAATCTGTGGGATACTTGCGTAAGGACCTGAGAGACACAGGCATCTACATGAAGGGATGCAGAAGCTGAGTCAGTAGTTATGGCAGCTGCCTATGATACATACCTGATACTCATGTGTATGTTGGCGACCATCCTATGCATATGCCTTAACTCCTGCTTTGTCCTCCCAGATGTGTCATCGTTGGAAAATCTGCAGAGGACTGCTGACTAAAACTATTTTCCTCCAAAATAGTCCTATTTTACTACAAGCACAGATCATTCTGTGTCAGGCTTTTTTTTCAAGTCTCTTTAAGTTCTAAGTAATTGAGATAAGAGAAGTAAACATGGCTTAGAAGTTGTGGCACTTAAATACCAGAACAGAAGCATGATACGGTTCAGGAACAAACAGATAACTGCTCTGTCAAAGTTGTGGGTGGTATAGAGAATGTAGCTATCTTTGTGCTTGGCTATAGTCACAGATTTTTTTCAGGAGGGAATGTAAATGTAATTGTTCCACACAAGTCATGTGGCTGGTCTGGAGACTGCATGTGTTATGATGCTGCTCTGAGAAAACCGCTAGCCAAGGGCAAAAGGCTAATCATTAGCACTGATGTTTGTGCTCATCTGATCAGAGAGGGGAACAGGCAAAAAGAGCCATTCATCCCACTCAGTCCGATAGGAATCACACAGAGCCATCTCTATGCTACAGCCAGGTTGTTTGCTCATGCATATTCCCTTCTCAAACACCTATTCCTTCATAGTCTGTTGAGCAAAAGAATATTTTTCCCTCATTGGCTCTTGATCCATCTGATCTGCAGTAGTTGTGGACACAAAGACTCTTCAGAGTCTCTCACCTGTATATTTAGAGACAGAGGCATGTCATCACTTCTGCAGTGGAAGCCAACTGTGGAGAGGTGTGATATACTTCAAAAATGTTGCTGATATTCAGGGATGTCTCTAGATGTGAGATAGCCTCATGGAAATAGGCTGAAGAACCGAAGGAAGATAATTCAAATGGTGCTAAATTCTCCCAAGCCCAAGCATACCTCTGTAGAGACAATTGTCTTTGTAACGGAGATCATAGAATCACAGAATTAACTAGGTTGGAAAAGACTTCTAAGATCATCAAGTCCAACCTATCACCTAACACCTTCTAATTAACTACACCATGGCACTAAGTGCCTCATTCAGACTCCTCTTAAATGCCTCCAGAGACGATGACTCCACCACCTCCTCAGGCAGCCCATTCCAATGCCAATCACTCTTTCTATGAAAGACTTCTTCCTAACATCCAGCCTGAACCTGCCCTAGCACAGTTTGAGGCTGTGTCCTCTTGTTCTGTCGCTGGGTGCCTGGGAGAAGAGACCAACCCCAACTGGCTACAACCTCCATTCAGGTAGTTGAAGAGAGCAATGAGGTCTCCCCTGAGCCTTCTCTTCCCCAGGCTGAACAACCCCAGCTCCCTCAGCTTCTCCTTACAGGGCTGTGCTCAGCCCCCTCACCAGCCTTGGTGCCCTTCTCTGGACACCTTCAATCACCTCAACATCTTTCTTAAACTGAGGGGCCCAGAACTGGACACAGTACTCAAGGTGTGGTCCAACCAGTGCTGAGTACAGGGGCAGAAGGACTTCCCTGCTCCTTCTGGCCACACTATTCCTGATCCAGGCCAGGATGTCATTGGCCTTCTTGGCCACCTGGGCACACTGCTGGCTCATGTTCAGTTGCTGTCAACCAGTACCCCCAGATCTCTCTCTGCCTGGCTGCTCTCCAGCCACTCTGTCCCCATCCTGTAGCACTGCATGCAGTTGTTGTGGCCAAAGTGCAGAACCTGGCACTTGGACTTGTTAAAACTCATGGCATTGGACTGTGCCCACCTGTGCAGTCTGTCCAGGTCCCTCTGCAGAGCCCTCCTGCCCTCCAACAGATCGACACTTGCTCCCAACTTGGTGTCATCTGCAAACTAATGGGTGGTGGACTCAATCCCCTCATCTAGATCATCAGTGAAGATACTAAACAGGACTGGCCGCAGCACTGATCCCTGGGGCACAGCACTAGTGACTGCCTACCAGCTGGATGTGGCTTCATTCACCACCACTCTCTGGGCCAGGCCATCCAGCCACTTCTTAACCCAGCACAGAAGGTCCCCTTCCAAGCCATGAGCTGCCAGCTTGGCCAGGAGTTTGCTATGGCAGACAGTGCTGAAGTTCAGGTATACTACATCCACAGTCTTCTCCACATCCACCTGGCAGGTCACCCGGTCATACAAAGAGATCAGGTTGGTCATGCAGGACCTGCCCCTCCTAAATCCATGCTGGCTGGGTCTGATCCCTTGTCCATCCTGTAGGTGCTGTGTGATTGCACTCCGGATGATCTGTTCCATTATCGTGCCTGGCACTGAGGTCAGGCTGACAGGTCTGTAATTTCCTGTGTCCTCCTTCCAACCTTTCTTGTGGATGGGCGCCACACTGGCCGGCTTCCAGTCTTCAGGGGCTTCTCCAGTGAGCCAGGACTGTTGATAAATGATGGAGAGTGGCTTGGCCAGCTCATCTGACAGCTCTCTCAGCACCTTAGGATGGATCCCATCTGGTCTCATAGACTTGTGAGGATCCAAGAGGCTCAGCAGGTCCCTAACTGCTTCCTCCCGGATTACAGGGAGGCTGTTCTGCTCCCTGTCCCCACCTACCAGCTCAGGAGGCAGCTGTCCTGAGGACAACCTGTCTCACTATTGAAAATCGAGGCAAAGAAGGTGTTAAGCACCTCTGCCTTTTCCTCGGCTCTAGTTACTATATTCCCCTCCTTGTCCAGTAAAGAGTGGAGGTTTTCCTTGCCCCTCTTTTTGTCATTAATATATTTATAAAAACGTTTCTTGTTATCATTCACAGCAATTGTCAGTTTAAGTTCTAACCAACCACTCGCCCTGCTCCCTCACTCCCACACACAACTGTTCCTCCCCTCCCGCCGCCCAGAGGTGTGAACTAGCGCAGGGGCAGAGGCTCCGGGCAAACAGCTGCAGCGCCCCTCGGGGTACAGGCAATCACTGTTCGTCCTTCGGCAACTTCTGTAATGCTCTCAAGCGCCTGCGCTGCTCTCTGGGATCCGGTGACACAGCTGCTGCCTTCCAATACTGAGTATTAGAAGAATACTGAAATAAAATGGTGCTGCACTTACAGACCTGAGCTTTCATCATCTTCTTGTATCACAGACAGTGTAGATGATTAAATTATTCCCCAGGAAGAGAGTGAAGAAGCACATCAGTGGGAACATCCCATCAGACAGCAGTTGATAAGGTTCTCCCTACCACTATCCTCATGTCACATCAAGGTTTGCATGTGTACTGTCACTATGCAAATTACCTAAGTACCTAACCTAATTCACTGAGCATATACAACACTGAGCATTTACAACAATGCTGGCTTGTGGTGACTACGTGTACCTGCATTCTGTGCAGCAGTACTACAAGTCTGACTTACTAAGGATTCAGCTGAAGTTGATGACTGTCCTGGGTTTGCTGGGATGGAATCCCTGGCCAGTCACGGGCTACAGACTATTAACAGTTTGGAGACAGCCAGGGCAGTGACCCGAGTGAGCCACAGGTGTATTCCAGACCAGAAACATCATGGTCAGTGTAAAGGGGGAAGTCTGCTGAGGATGAGGGCTTCTCCTGCTTCTGCTCTTCTTTCTCCTCCTGCTTCTCCCCATCCCTGGAAAGGCTTACTTAGCATCCTGCCTTTCCTTTTATTGTGACCACCATACATTTGCCGGGCTGAGGATAACTTTATATACTTTATATTGCCATTGGTGTTAGTTTTGCTAAATTTGTTTCGCTAAATCTATTTCCATTTCAACCTGTAGATCTCACCACCGTTCATAATATCCAGTCTAAATCTACCCTCCTCAATCTTAAATCCTTTCCCTCTCGATCTAGCACTACAAGCCTTTCCCAGGTTTCTTGGAAAGGGACTGAATTCTGGTGTCTCCAGGCAATGAACCATTTTCTTCTGTGAGAAAATGTTGAGGCATTTCATCCAGGCATTCTTCTGGTGTAGCTCTCCTCAGGAAATAGCTGGTTTTATTATTGAAACTGCTTGACATTCCATCTCGATAGTGAAGGTTTTGGACACAACTGATAGACTTTGAAGGAGGGGAGGTGAACATAAGCCAAGGAGGGCAGGTTTCCTCAGCCCTGAAGAAGTAATACAAAAATTTCTGTTAATTTCTATTGACTGCTCTCAGTGCATCTCCTGTTGGTATGTATGAACCACTCCATGTTTACTCCAAAGGGGCAAAAGTCCCTTTCTTAAATAATAGCCATTTAAAGTCAAGAATCTAGGTCTCCCCCATACAGTTCTCTTACTACAGTGATCAAGAGGTGTTTGCTTCATAGCCCAACAGTGACTATGATCTTTCCTGTACTCACTCTTAGGCTTTAGCACACAGACTTTTCCCATCATGGCAAAACCAGCCAACAGGATTCTTTATACTCCCCTGTCCTGCAGCGGCTGTTCATTTATGCTGTTGTACAGGGGTCCACTGCCCAGTTTGGTTGTACTCATACAGCTCTCTGTGAGGCTGTTATAATCTGGACAAATAACTTAGCTTGAGATTGAAAAAAAAGGGGTTTTTTTGGTTGTTGTTTTTTTTTTTTACCCTAATTCAAGCTTCTGAAAACAAGCAGAGCTGAAATATGAAATGGAGATCTGAGCAATGGGCCCTGAATTTCTGTTCTGAAGTGATGTTGTGTTGGCACATACATCTGAACCTTGAGGGTTATACATTTTACCTTTGCTCAATTAGGTGCATGTCTATAGCCTTCTTCACTCTTCAGCTACAGTTACTACAGCTTTGTTTTAAAATGGCAATAAAATAGCTGTGTGTTAGACAGTGTGAAAGCTGCCTGACATCACGCAAATAACAGCAATACAGCAGATGTACAAGTAAAACTAATGTTGTGACATTAGCTTTCATTGGGCCAATTGTCTTTTCACTGGGCCAGTTTCCCAGGAGCTGCTCAGATGGAAAGGTTGTCACATCCAGAAGGTTTCCTCAGATGTCTGATTCAAATGCTGTTGTCTCAGGTGGCCTCAGCCACCAACTCAAGCCATTCGCTATCTATCAGGAAGCATTCATGTGATGTTCCACATGTTAGTCCCAGTTATGCATCCTCATAACTGAAAAGAAGGGAAGCTGATTGCCACAAAACTGAGCTACTGATGTTCAGCTTAACTGATGGTTCTTTATGTGATTCCTGCTGAGCTTATGCTTAAAATCCCCTAATAATGTCTTTAAATGTGGAGGGACCAAACAGTACAAGCTTGAAGTTAGCGCTGGTGAAACACAGGCAGCAAAGGAGCAGTAACCTTGCCAAATTTAATTATTTGCCCCAGACTACTGGAATCACAGACAATTACTTACTTCTATTCTAAAACAGGGGAAATAAAGTTCACTTTTTTTTCCTTTTTCTATTTTGTTTTAGAAGAAACTTCCTTGAGAAGTTCCAACAAAAGCAGACCTTCTGGAAAAGGGTAAGTCTAAATTTGAGTCTAGATGGCTTTGAAGTTTTTCAAAGTAACAGGCAAGTGAAAACAAACTCAAAATGGAACATGTCAAGCAACTTCTGAGGCTGCCTAAGACAAAAATTACTTTGAAATATTTACTCAAGATGGGAGTTATGCTATAGAATCATAGACTAGTTTGGGTTGGAGTAGACCTTTAAAGGTCATCTAGTCCACCCCCTGCAGTAAGTGGGGACATCTACAACTAGAGGAGGTTTCTCAGACCCCAAAACAACCTGGTCTGTATTGGTTCCAGGGGTTGGTCTTCTACCAATTTTGTGGACAACCTGAAACAGAGTCTCACCATCCTCAGGATAAAAAAAATCTTCTCTTATCAAGTCTAAATATCCTCTCTCTTAGTTTCAAACCATCACCCCTTGTTCTGTTGCAACATACCCTGCTAAAAAATAGTGTCCCAAGCTTGCTTACAGGCTCCTGTAAGTACTGAAAAGCCACAAGAAGTCACCACCAACTCTCTCAGCCTGTCCTCACAGCAGAGGGGTTCCAGACCTCAGATAATTTTTGTGGTTTCCTATGGATCCATGCCAATAAGTCCATGTCTCTCCTGTGCTGAGAACTCCAGAACTATGTAGAAATAAAATCTTTCCTGAGCAAGAGGAGTACTAAGGATATCTGCTTTCCCCCTGGCTTCAGTCCTTTAAATACCCATACCATAGTGACATGTCTTTCCCTCAGCAGCAATAAAATGGGATTAGCTACCTTGCTGCTGGTTTCCACTGCATTTTAGGGAAGCCTGAGATCACTACACTTCTGTTAAATACATTTGAATTATTTAACAGGTTTATAGGTCATTAGAAAGACCCTAATGAAAGATATCACATAAGCTATCATTTATCAGGCCACCAAATACAAGCACTCTTACATTTCCAAAACAAGGAATCTCCTTATGAAACACCTCCTTAAAATGCATTGCTCTACAATTGGTAATATTGATGTAAAGGCCATTTTCTCCTATGCAGACAAACACTTGGGATACAGTCAGGTAACAAGATTCAAGTTGACAAACTCTTAAGAAGTCAGGATGCTTCTTAAGAAACCAGATAAAGCACAGTGACTGACACTCTATGTGTTCTCAGCTATGCAAATGTAAATAAAATAAGTTGGCATGTAACTCTTAAAATAGATATAAAGCTGTTGTGACAAACAGTTATACAATGCTTCCAAAGTAAAATCACTCTTCAGTTAGTTATATATTAAATAACCATTTATTAGTGATAATGGAATGTCTCCCTCTCACCATTATAGTGACAAATGTTAAATGACTACAAAGCAGCTTTCTAAACCTCAGTGGAAAAAACACATTGCATATTCTTCTCATGCTTGCTCTGGGGGGATCTAATAAATAGATTAGCACTGAAGTGATGCCTTAAATGCATTTGTTTTGAATTTTGTGATCTTCCTCAAAATATTAGAATTATTTTATTGTGATGTTAAGATGTATTTCTAATGTGGATGAGGGACTTAAAATTTGGCAGCAAAATGGCTTCTGTGGCAGGGATGAGGCTCCTGTAATCTCCCTGATGAACTGCCCAGTGATAAGCCTTTTATGAGAATCGCCCTTTGCACATGCTCAGCAGCACAGAGCCACCATTCGCCACCTACAGTCTCCTAAGATTCTTTCTGCACTGAGGTGAGGAGCTGGACAAGCCCAGCAGGCAGGAGCAGGCATCAGAGCTGGAAACAAGAAGAGTCCTCTGTGGACTCTGCCAAGTCAGCGCCAGAGAAAGAACCTGAAGGAAACGCCCAAAGAAATGAAAAGCAGTCTGTCTGAAGTGCCAGAATGTAACTAAAGTTTGGGCTGGAGGATTTTAGATAGGTGTCAGGGTCAGGGAAGTGGTTGTTGTTACTGAGAAATTGAGAAAAGGAAATTACCTTTGGGAAAGGGAGATTTGGGACTAATATGACCAGGAGATGGGAAGGCTGAGACAGAATGGGAAAATTAAGGACATCCTGACACTAACTAGATGAAGAAACTGGAGTAAGAAGTCTGGGTTGGAGGAATGAAATAAGAGATGGGAACTGGAAAGAATGGCAAGGAGGAAGTCAAAGAGCTTGGAAATGGGACTGGGAGAAGAAACCATGATCAAATGTGTGTGTGTGTGTGTGTGTGTGTGTGTGTGTGTGTGTGTGTGTGTTCAAAGAGAATTAAAGAGAACAGGAACAGGGCAGCAGGGGCAGCCAGGCAACTGTCCACCACACTGGCCAAACACTTTGAATGGGAGGAGCTGGAGCTGCAAGGAGAATCCTGCAGCTGAAGGCATATATGGAAATAATGACAGAGAAACTATACTGAGATTATAAAGACAAGAAAGAGGAGCAGCACAGCAGATTGGAGTGGATGCAGCTGTGGTGAACGAAGCCATCTACCTCCAAGAGCACACCCTGGCAACACAGACCTGCGGCCAAACTTCTTGACCGTTAACATTTTTCTGCTGTCAGCAAGCACTGGTGGAGCTCACAATGTTTAGGTATCTCAGTATGAGTTTTTCAGTTGATTTAAGCCTATATCTCCACTGGAAAGGATGGACATGTTCTCTCCTGCCTCTGGCTGGCCTTTCCTTGCTTCAGCACTAAGGAGCATGGACCCACAGTTAGGGCTGATGCAGCTCAGGTCTAATCAGACACTGGAAGCTATTTTGCAGAGGTAGCTTTCAGTAAGATCAGCAAGCTGCTCTGCTTTTCTGTGCTGCCACGTTATTACTCGTGCCAAGCAAAGTCAAAATGGTGGAAGATTTAGCAGATGGGGATGCCATGAACAAGTCTACTCCCCCAGTTCTTTTTAAACTTCTTTTTGGCTTTCTAGTCCTACTTAAACCCAACCCTGAAATGATGCACTTGTTACCCTCTGCTGGTGGACCATATGGAGGTGGATAGCTTACTAATACTGACTATTACTCACTAACTGAAGTAATAGGAACCAACTTTCTATAATTACTGTATTTTAGAGACGCTGAGAAAATTTGAGACAGGAGTAGTTTTTTATGTATATCTGGCCAACTAAAGGCAATGGAGCTGAAAAAGTGCAATGAAAGGCACTTACATCATACAGTTCACAGGACCACAGGATGTTAGGGATTGGAAGGGACCTCTGGAGACCACTGAGTCCAACTTCCCTGCCAGAGGAGGACCGTAGAATCTAGTGCAGGTCACACAGAAATGCATCCAGACAGGTCTTGAAAGTCTCCAGAGAAGGAGATTCCACAAATTCTCTGGGGAGTTCTCCTGCTACAAAACTCTGAACACACCAAAGATTCTTGAATATTCCCTTGAGGTTGCTTATTGGCACCTGCAAATCAAAAAGAACTCTTTGCATTGTATTAATTATGTCTGTACCACTATGAGTAATGCAATAGTTGTTTCCTTTTCACTCCGAGGGAGAAGTCAGATTATTTAAATAGGCATAGTATTAATTACCTAAAATTTCACATGTAGAGCTCTTGTTGCTCTGCTTAGGATTTGTTTGAATTTTAGAAATGTTAATAAGCTTTTCATACTTGACAAGGGGAAATATGTAAGACTCAAAATGGTGTCCACGAGTCACAGAATGACTCTGCCTTTATAGGAAGTGGACTTTGGTTTGGTAATTAAATTCACAATCAACAAACTCAGAGAGGAGACATTTCCTTTGTACAGGTGTATCTACTTGGAGATTGTGTACCTCAACAAAGTGATTCTGGCTGGAGTAGGCTGGCAGCTCTATTTGCAGAATTGATTTCTGAGAATTATCAGGCTGGTAGCATTGGTAGGTTAGACCTGGTTTCACCAGAGGGACTGCTAGGTGATGGCAGTACTATCACAGTGGACACAGCCTGTCTCAGAGCAAAATGTTGAACGAGCTAGTGGCACAAATCAATTGATCCTGACATAAGTGATTGTCTTTAGCTTAGAACTGACAAGAAAAGGCTCTTCTCCCTTTGATATCACTGAAGCCAAGCAGATTGATGTGTAGGATGACTTCTTTTTGCACTTGTGAGGTTTATCATATGTATGATGGAATAATTTTAAGCTGTTTGTACAATTTTTTCCCATAGTGGTATCATGGACATGAGAGGAAATCCTACTACATGTTTCTCAAGTCACTATATAGCAAAACCATTTAAAAAACAAGTGTGAAAGAAGTATCAGTAACAAATAACTTCTGCCAGTTGGATTTCAAAGGGACTTTTTAACAATTAATTCTTTGGTTTGGTTTCTAAAAAGAGCAACAGATACATCCCAGAAACCCAGTGTAGCAGAGGTTGGAAAGGACTTCTGGGCATTATCTACTCCAACTCCCCTGCTAAAGCAGTTCACTCACACCAGGCTGCCCAGGATCACAATGTGCAGGTGGGTGTGGAGTCTCTCCAGAGGAGACTGCATAACCTCTTTGAGCAGCCTGATCCTCTGCTTCTTCATCCTCACAGCAAAGAAGTTTTTACTTTATGTTTCAGTGAAAGTTCCTTCATTGCAGTTTGTGCTCATTGGCTTTGTCCTGCCACTGGGCACCACTGAAAAGAGTCTGGTCCCATCCTCTTGCCCCCAATCTTTAGCTACTGATAAGCATTGAAAATATCCTCTCTCAGTCTGTTCTTCTCCAGGCCAAATAGCCCCAGGTGCCTCAGCCTTTCATTCTCAGCGAGATGATTCAGACCCCTCAGTGTCTTCATATCCTTCACTAGACTCTATCAGTTTCCTGTCTCTCATGAACTAGGGAGCTCAGAATTGAACACAGTATTCCAAATGTGGCCTCGCTAGGACAGAGTAGAGAGGGAGGAGAACCTTCTTCAACCTGCTGATCACACTCTTCTTAATACCCTACAGGAGACCATTGGTCTTCTTTATTTAGCCAGACCTGAGCAAAGCCTTCAACACTGTCCCACATGACATCCAGATCCCCAAGCTGGTAAAATACAGATTTAATGGATGGACCACTCAGTAGATAAAGAGTTGATGGCCACACCGAAGGAGTGGCTGTGAAGGGGTCCATGTCCAAGTGGAGGCCAGTGACAAGTGGACTCTCTCAAGGATCAGTACTGGGACCAGTCTTGTTTAACATCTTCACTGGTGACATGAACAGTGGCACTAAGTGCACCCTCAGCAAGTTTGCTGATGACACCAATCTGTGTGGTGTGGCTGACAAGCTGGAAGGCAGAGATGCCACCCAGAGGGACCTTGGCAGGCTGGAGAGGTGGGCCCAAGCCAACCTCATGAGCTTCAACAAGACCAAGTGCAAGGTCCTGTATCTGGCCAGGCATCAATATAGGTTGGGCAGTGACTGGCTTGAGAGCAGCACTGAAGAAAAGGACTTGGGGATGCTGGTGGATGAGAAGCTCAATATGAACTGCCAGTGTGTACTTGCAGCCCAGAGAGCCAACCATTTCCTAAACTGCATCAAGAAAAGCATGGCCAGGAGGTCAAGGGAGGTGATTCTCCCCCTCTACTCCATTCTTGTGAGACCCCACTTGGAGTACTGTGTCCAGTTCTAGAGCCCCTATTACAGGAAAGGTATGGAAGTGCTGGAACATGTCCAGAGAAGGACCACGAGGATGATCAGAGGGCTGCAGCACCTCTCCGATGCAGACAGACTGAGAGAGTCAAGCTTGTTCAGTCTGGAGAAGAGAAGGTTCCGAGGAGATCTTATTGTGATCTTCCATTATCTGTTCCCTAGGGAACATCCTTGGTGACCAGCCACCAGCTGGATTTAACTCCATTTGCCATCACCCTTTGGGCCTGGCCAGCCCACCAGTTCTTAACCTAGTGAAGTGTCCTCCCATCCAAGCCACATGCAGCCAGTTTTTCCAGGAGGATGCTGTTGGAAACAGTGTCAAAAGGCTTTACTAAAGTCCAGATAAACAACATCCACAGCCTTTCCCTCATACACTAAGCAGGTCAACTTGTCATAGAAGGAGATCAGGTTGGTCAAGCAGGACCGGCCCTTCATGAACCCATGCTGACTGGGCTTGATCATCTGGTTGCCCTGAACACGCTGTGTAATGACACACAAAATGATCTCTCTCATGACCTTCCTAGCACTGAAGTCAGACTGAAAGGTCTGCAGTTCTACATGTCCTCCTTCTGGCCCTTCTTGTAGATGGGCACCACATTTGCCAACCTTCTGTCTGCTAGCACCTCCCCACTTAGCCGGGACTGCTGGTAAATGATGGAAAATGGCTTGGTGAGCACTTCAGCCAGCTCCCTCAGTACCCTGGGGTGTATGGCATCCAGCCCCACAGGCTCGTGCATGTTGAAGTCTACAGGAGGTCACTAACCACCTCCTCTTGTATTATGGGTGTTCATTCTGCTCCACATCCCTACCTTCCAGCCCAGGGGGCTGGGTATCCAGTGCACATCTGCTCTTACTACTAAAGACTGTAACAAAGAAGGTATTGAGTACCTCAGCCTTTTCCTCATTCTTGACCACTATGTTCCTCCTCAAATCCAACAAAGGACAGAGATTCTCCTTAGTCCTTCTTCTGTTACTAATAAATTTGTAGAAGGATTTCTTGTTCTCTTTAACATCTGAAGTCAAATTAATTTCCAGGTGGGCTTTGGCACTTCTAATTTTCTCCCCGTATAGCCTCATGGCAATCTCATAGCCCTCCCAAGTGGCCTGCCCCTTCTTCACACTACCACAGGCTCTCCTCTTCTCCCTAAGAAGCAACCAGACCTCTACTCAGCCGGGCCAGCCTTCTTCCTTGCCAGCTTGTCTTTCAACATGTAGGGACAGCCTGTTCATGTGTCTTTAAGACATCCCTGTTGAGCAGCATTCAGCTTTCCTGGACTCCTTGGCCCTTCAGGACTGCCTTCCAAGGGATTCTGTCAATGTGAAACAGGCCAAAGTTTGCCCATGAGAGGTCCAAGGTGGCAAGATCTGTTTGCTTGATCCTGGTGCATGCAGAAGAGAGATGAGAACAGATTTAAACAAAGCAAATAAATGTAAACAAAGCCAACATGAATCAAGATGATAGGATTTGTTTCACAAATGACAGGAACCCAGCACTAGTTCCAAAGTGATGAAAAAAGGGGGAAAATCAACACCCAAGAAATTACAAAACTTATTATTAAGCACAGTTGCTGACCTTGTAGATTTTGCCTACTGGTTGAATACTAAGAAATCAATTATGTCATTGATTAATTAACAATATCAATTTCTTACCAACCTTGACCTTAACGGACACTTACCAGCCAGAACCTCACATTTCCCAGAGAAACAGAATTGGTTTTCTTCTTACTATTTTTTAATAGAATGGTTTAGGTTGGAAGGGACCTCAAAGATCATCTAGGTCCAACCCCCTGCCATAGGCAGGGACACCTCCCACTGGAACAGGTTGCTCAAGGCCTCATCCAACCTGGCCTTAAACACCTTCAGGGAGGGAGCATTCACAACCTCCCTGGGCAACCTGTTCCAGTGTTTCACCATCCTCACTGTCAAGAACTTCTTCCTAACATCCAGTTTAAATCTCCCCTCTGCCAGTTTAAACCCATTACTCCTCATCCTGTCATTACAAGACCTTGCAAATAGTCCCTCCCCAGCCCTCTTGCAGGCCCCCTTCAGATACTGGAAGGCTGCTACAAGGTCTCCTTGAAGCC
Organism: Psilopogon haemacephalus; assembly: GCA_013396835.1. NCBI lineage: Eukaryota > Metazoa > Chordata > Aves > Piciformes > Megalaimidae > Psilopogon > Psilopogon haemacephalus. Next base: position 215,833 of record VWZI01002458.1, on the reverse strand, counting down.
TTCCCTTTTTCAGACATGAGTTTGTGTTTTGAAACAATACCCATGTTGGGACTTACTAGTTTTGCTTTCCCCCAAAACATTTGTCATTCCCTAACAAGATGTAACTAGAAGCAGGCTTGAATCAACAGGAATTTAGCTTACCTATTGAAGACTCTTTATAGTGGAGGGGAAAATCTGTGTATATGCATAGGTGCTTTAAAGTTTATATTCTGATGAAAACAAAAATTCTTCTCTTTGTGTCCTAAAATGTGAAACAAACTCTTACCTTGGAAGGTCCTAACAGCTGTGCCAACACTGATTTAAGTATTTTTCAGCATGAGGAATAGCACAGGACATCATTATTAACTGCCACCTTCTGAAATGCTTCCTCTTCTCCTATCTATCTCCTGTCCCTCCCCTGAGATTCCAGATTAGCTGACAGATTTCAAAAATTCTCCTCAACCAGTTGGACAGAAAAGAAACTCACTTCCCTTGTTCCCTGATATGTTTTCATCACCAGGAACATAATTTTATTTAATGCTCCTGAGAAAGCTAGCAGTTATTCCTGTGGAACAGAATAAATAAAGTGGAAAGCTTATTTTAAAATGTATATATATATTTTTTTTCAATAGCTATTGCATTGTTTCATCTCTGTCAAGGACATACTTACTGCTGTCCTTCTCTTTGGCTTATGTGATGTTTGGCTTATGTGATTATAGCACCAAACACAAATTTTAAGTGACTTTAGACTATCAGATAAACATGAAAGCATTGTACCCACTTCTCCTTCATTCATGTGCCTCTGTTTATTTTATTTTTGCCAGATATTGTTTTCCTCTTAGGCAATCTAATAGGAATGTGACTGTGACAAATGTGGGTGTGCCTTTGAATAATTTCTCCTGCTGTATTTGGATCTGTCCTTAATATGACATTTCTGTATGATACATAAGGCACCAGACATGTGTCTTTCAGGTCTTGAAGTGCATCATCATGCCCAGCCAGGTGACTGACACATACATCTGCGTTAACCTTCTCTGGGTGAGAGTATTCCATAATGGAATACTACTTCCATCAATATTCTCACTGGTTTTTAAACTGACTCTTGTAAGGCAAGTTATTTGAGCTGAGATACTCTTTCAAAGTAGATGATGTCAGTTGTTAGAGGTTGCCTGTCCTTGGGGATGGCAGGAGAATTGTTAGAAGCCGTTTGATGACTATCAGCATGACTATCAGTTATTCCTGCATATTCCTAGATTAGTTCCAGCTGGATCTTAACCGATCTTGAACTAAATATGTGCTCAGGCTCTTTGGTGTTTCTGAACTCACCTTTTCTCTCATGTTTTAATCCAACTGCTCAATAAAGATACCTTCTTTTAAGGGAGTTGTTTTGTCAATATCAAAAGAGAAAGAGGTGCCTGAAACCAGTCAGATCCACAGGGCAATAGGCATTGGAGTACACAAGATAATGCTCGCCTTCTGACTGAGGAGAAAAGATTGCACACGAACACAGGGCCAGGATCAAACAACCCAGACAGAAGTCAGAGATGAAGTCACTCCTGTAACACTGAAAATGGCATGCTAGGTAAAAGCCAATACCTCAGCAGACCTGCTGTCTGCTCTTACACTTACAACTCTCTTCAAAACAAACCCCAAACATTCTGGAGTTTATTACCCCTTGACTACATATAGATGTCCAAGCAAAATTACGTGTGCTGTCTCTTAGAAGTGGCTTTATGAAACTTTGACTCTTTGAAGCTGATGAGAGTTTCATCACCTAACTGATGAAGTATGTCCATAAAGCACAAAACTCTGTTTTTTTTTCCTTATTATATGCAACTTACTGATGATTTTCTTTGGTATCTTTCAAGAACAACTAGTGCAAAGAATAGGATTTGAAGCAGGCTCTGAACCCTCGGCTTCTCCTATTTCATGCTGAAGCAGGGAAGTTTCTTTTGTGATGCCATCTCCAGTTTCCTTGACGTGTTCCACATCACAGATCCTCTGAACAGAGCCAGGGAGATGAACAGTCACTGTTCTTTGCTCTGGACTTTCGTAGTTTTAATAGAAATAGAATTGATTTTTGACACATTTTGGATGGGTGACAAGGTGTTTTTTCCTTGCCTTTCCTCCAAGCTTTGAGTACTAAGCTATTCCTCTGAGAAGTGCCAGTGTTCCAGCCTTTGTAGGGGGTAGAAAACCCTGTATTGCACTTCAAAACTGCTTCCATATACAGAAACAATATTCAGTAGCTCTAATGTCTTTTGAAGCTAAGTCTTCATCTTGTCTGAACCTTGAGCTATTGCGATCAAGTTAGTGGGTTCAAAAGATACAGCCAACAATGCTGAGTTTTCAAACTTTCATAAATGTCCTTCAAATACTTCCTCAGTCCACTCAGCCTCTTCATAGCCTCCAACAGACTCTTTCCAGTAGTTCCCCATCTCTCTTGAACTGGGGAGCCCAGAACTGGGCACAATGCTGCACATTGTTATCTTGCTAAGTTTAAAATATCTTCATTGCAACTTTGCATTATAAGCCTCCTGATGAATTCTTGAAAAGAATATTTCACCTGAAAAGATTCAGTTTGTGGTTGGTTGGTTTCATCCCCAGAACAATGTTCAGGAAAAAAGATGTGCTTCTCTGAATAGCTTTTGTAGTTTCTCATTATTGGTATGTGCCAACAATGCAACTTGACAGCTGAGTGACTTCTTGAGGATGTATTCATTGGAGTATCCTCTTATTTCCTTTGCTCACTTCTCTTCCTGTCTGCTCAGAGTGATCTAAGGGGAAGATTTTAAAAGGTAGATGTAGGGAACTTTCAACAGTAAGAGTTCCTCCCAAACTGCAGCAATGATCATTTCGGGGATTTCAGTGAACCAACATGACATAAATACACCAATATGGTTGGTTCGTTTTTCAGACAGATTAGGCAAGACTTTTGACCATTTTCATTCCTCACTGCTTTGCTGAAGAAGAACTGATAGAAACATATCATTGCTAAAATACCATCTCGTTGTGTGAGAACAATGAGCACAGTTCAAGAAAGCATAGAGGCTTCATGGCAAAACCTGGTAGCATTTAGTAATGAGTTACCCTTGTCTATTGACAGCAAAACCCAAATAGTGATACCAAAAGATCACCATCCAGAAGCTGGTAAAATTTAGCAGAGCAAATCCTGTGGAATTCACCCTATCCTAATAGGGGTGAACTTCTGGAACAAGGCCTTTTGTTCCAGTGCTGCCAGCCTAAACAACAAGACTATTGACTGCGTATGCCAGCCTTTGTTAGTGGGGGCTACCTGAAAAGATGAAAATGGCATGAATCTGCAAGTTCTGAGCCATTCTCAGCTGCAAAACATCCATCTCTAAATGGACTCAAGAGGAGCACTCGTGTTGACTTAAGGGTATATGTTAAAGGATCATGCCATCATGGTCTATCCTTAGGAAATATATTTGTTTCCAATGGCAATGCTGACTAAGTCTCAAGAAGCCACAGCACAGTTTTGACCTTTCATATCACCACAATTATTGTCATTAATTATCTAGGGAACAGCAGTCAAAGCAGTAAGCTCTACAGATAGCTTATTGGAGAATCAGGTCATAGAATCATAGAATTGTTTGGGTTGGAAGGGACTGTCAAGATCATCTAGTTCCAACACTCCTGCCATAGGCAAAGACATCTTCCAGTAGATCAGATTGTTCAGAGCACTGTGCAATCTGGCCTTGAAATCTTCCAGACCTCATTGATCAACCATCATTAGTTCATTTTGAGGATTCTGTCTTTGTAACAAGGTGGGGGAAGCCCTCTGATTGTTATGGCTTTGTGGTAAGGAACCTGTAGTAAGCCTGGCTGCTAAATCACATGCACCTGTTCTGAGTAGCTTCCTTCCACTGCAGGGTTATTTCTGTTTCAAAGGCTTGCAATGGTCTGATGATGAAATACCACTTTATCAGCAATTGCTGTAGGCAGGGAGTGGAGAAGCCAGGCTTCAACCAGGTGAGACTTTACACCTACTGCCACCATAGTCAGGATGCAATTTTTCAGTTGTGATTTAAAATTGCATTTATTATTTAAGAGATTGATTACCACAAACTCTAACTACAGTTTTACTCGTGAGCTTCAAATCGGAGCTAGGTAACACTAATATTGCTCAGAGAAGCTGTCTGCTATCCAAGAAGAAACGAGTTGGCAAACAGATATATGCAGCTCCAACTTGGTTTCTTTGAGAAACCACATTTTAAAGGAAATGATCTGGGAAACAGTGAGTGAATGTGGCTACTCACATACAGGCACTGCTCCTGTGAGAAGAAAGAGTCCATCATGTGTTACCACCCCTGTTGTAGCCACCTGAGGAGTTTTCTTGAAGCTTCTATGGAACATCAGCACCTCCAGATTGTAATGTAAGACTAAACTCAGTTACATCCTGGATTAGCTGGAGAATAGAGTGACTAAAAATGGGGAACTGTTATAGTGCTTCTCCACTGGGTTATCTCCATTATACCTTTGAATTAACAAATTCTTTAAACATAGGTGTTTGGGTGGGGTTTTTTCCCCACATTTTGGTGAGATATATTCCTTGGTACTAGGAATAAACCAGTTTCCAGAATAACCATCATAGAATCATAGAATGGTGTGGGTTGGAAGGTTAAAGGTCACCTAGTTTCAACCCCCTTGCCATTAGCAGGGACAACTACTAAACCAGATTGCTCAAGGCTTCATCCAACCTGGCCTTGAACATCTCCAAGGAAAGGGCATCCACAATATCCTTGGACAACCTGCTCTAGCATCTCACCACCCTTACTGTAAGGAATTTATTTCTACTACCTAGTCTAAACCATGTGAAATAAAATCTGACAGCACAGAAGAGTGGCATCAAAACCAAGTGAAGAATTCCTATATCCTTTTCTTTCCCCCCAAAATCCCATTTTTATGACACTATGACTAAAGCATCAATTTCCTCAGAGGCCACTGTACACATTCAAAGTCAATATTAACTACTAAAATTCAATAGAACCAAAGATTAGGCTGAATCCTGGGTTGGAAAGCTTTCCCTTGGACACCCACATGCTGCTGAGGCACTCTGTCTTCTCCCATGGGAATCTGCCCGTTGACTTCAGATAAAGAACTTCAGAAAAAGATAAGGCGACCAAATGAAAGGCTTTCAGACCACTTCCTCTTCCACTTTGTCACACTAATTCTAAGCCATGTACTGACGTGAACATGCTTCCCCAAGAAGGAACTGTTCATAAACCACCTCCAGCAAAAGGCATTCATTTTCTCACTAAAGATTACTTACCTTTTTCTCTCCTTCCTTTACAGAGGAAAACATTCTTTTTGTTCAGACTACATTGAATCCCCAGTCAAATCTGCACTCCAGTGATGAATCAAGCAGGCATTTTGTTTTCCCTTCCCAGTTCTGAAAGGCAACTTGTTACAGGTTTTTCAAGCATGAAGGCATAAAGGCTAACTAATTTGAATAATATTCTTATATATGAATAAAACTTCTGGTAAGAGGTACTGGTAGAATTAAGCTGTGCTGGAGTGGACCAGATAATTGGTGATGGTTACAGAAAATCTACATTAAATCCACTCTACAGAAAACTTCCTTTGGACAAAGGGAAATCAAGCACTGGATCCCACCCCATATCTACATCTATATTCTCAGTCCTAAGGGGAAGCTGCACATCCTGTTGAATTCCAAGAAGCAGGCATAGATCAGACCTAAGCAGATTATTTTCTTCATCATCTTCTTCAGAAGATGCATTACAGTTCTATCAACTGGAGGAAAGAAAGGATGGCAACCTGTAACATTCTGCCAGCCACCCTGTTTAGACATCACAACAGTATTTGATGCACTGACATCACAATGTTAAAGTAAAATTACTCTCCTGATCACAAAAAAATACAGGACTCAGCCTTGAAACTGAAAGCAAAACAACTTTGAGCCCAAAACTAAACTGTCAGGTCATAAAGTTTCAGTGCTATATTCATAAAAATGCATTTCTCTTGCTCTAGAAGGCTGCATATCTCAGTTTTTCCTTTTTCATTTATTTAAGAACATAGTTAAGCTTTTTATCTTTCTCCTCTCAATGTGAAAAAGAAAAAAACCCAACAAACCTTTTAGTCTTTCTACAATTATGAGAAAGAATAGCCCATTCTTCCTCAATATCTACAAATGCCCCTGTCACAGATAATAGCCAACATTTTGCCACCCTGGCTAACATTCCCTTCACTTGGCAGCATTAATTATGGGATTTTTAAAAGTCTTGATGATCTTACTGAGAAAAAAAGGCTTCTGAAGATTGTTAAACTCTGAGAGAATCAACCTGGAAACACCATGGTCATGACCAGAAAAAGAAAAAAACAACTCCTATGTGAGCTAGATTGGAATTATCTACCTCGTTAAAAATCTGTAGGGTCCTCTGTATTCTCTATAAAACCACAGAATTTCATCTCTCTTCTCCACAAGCTTACTCACTCTAAAACTGTATTTAGTCATAAGAAGGTAAGTTATGGAGAAACAATCAGAGAGTGGCATGGTACCAACATTTAGATCAGTTCTCAGCCTATTATTCCTTTAGTTTATGATAATTCCTGTCAAAAATCAAAGAGGACGTGACTTAACTTGATTTTCATAAAGCACATTCATTGTAATGATCACTGTATTATTGCAGAATCCCAGCATGGTGGGGGTTGGAAGGGCCTCTAGGCATTGTCTAGTCTAATCTCCCTGCTAAAGCAGGGTCACACAGAGTAGGTTGTCCAGGATCAAAATGTCCAGGCAGGTTTGGAATCTCTCCAGTGAATGAGACTCCATAACCTCTCTGGGCAGCTTGGTGCAGGGTTCTGGCACCCTCACAGGAAAGAACTTTTTTCTACTGTTAAGATGGAATCTCCTGTGTTCCAGTTTGTGGCCACTGTCCCTTGTTCTGTTTCTGGGCACCACTGAAAAGAGACTGACCCCAGAGACTATGAGAATGAGAAAACTGTCATGGCTGAGCAGCCATTTAAAGTATCCTGTAAGAATAAAATTATCCTTCAGCTTTATTCTATACTCCCATCCCAAACCAACTACTAATCTTTGGATTTTGTTTTCTTAGTTGTATTATTATCCAGTTCTCATCCTCTCCAAGGCAAGGCAAGCCACATTCCAGTGGTAAGACAGTGCTGCTTTGAACACAGCTGAGGAGTTCAAGGAAGCAGTTAAAACTCTTTGTCTGTGATGTGGATGCAAATATCTAAACTTTGCTGGTGATCAATGGCATGAGTTGAAAGAGTGAGCAATGTGATTACAAAAGATTGTTTTCATTTTAGATTTCCATTTTGGAAGTTTTAAACACAAACTTTTTCAAGTTAGATAATACTTTTGCCCCTTCACTCTCTAGGTGTGTTCTCAGATCAGCTCTTCAATAAGAAGAGCATCTTCCATAGAGCTTTTACCTCATTCAGGCCACAGAGCCTCTTCTAGGGATAACTATGGGTTATGTAGGAGAGATCTGCTGTGGACGTAAAGAAACGTTACCCTCATCTCTGATATATTTCACTGGTTGGCTCCCATGATTAGGACTGTGTGTGCCTCTATGTACTAGTGGATGTTGTAGTATTGAAGATTTCAGTTTCACATGTGGTAGAACTAGAAAGGTACCTGGTAAAAGAAGCAGGAGAATGCCTCTTCCCTATGAGATCATCCTTTAGTCCTGCTTCTGTTGCAAACCTTCTATTTGATATAAAGTCATGGAAAACACAGTAGTCATTAGTTTCTATGTCTGTCTTTGGATACTCAATTCAAGGTGTTGGGTACTCAGCTGGAGTTAGAGAAGAATCTACTACTTAAACCTTAACAAATAACTATATTCTCAGAGATATTTAAACCCAAACCTATTTAAGTGAACAGCAGAAACCAGTGGGCATCTCTGACAATTGGCACTTTATTTCACATCTCAGCTCTACATGGGTAGAGGATAGATGACAATACCAACTCATTTCATGGACAGATTGTGAAGAAAAATCAATGGTTGCTTAAAAAAATATATATCACATTAAGTCTGTCATTGAAGTCCACATGGAAACAGGGGAGCATCTGCTAGTTTTCTTTAACAGCAAGATTTTGGGGAAAGAAGCTCCATTCTTATCCGTAAAGAACTAGAAGTGATGATGCCCATGAAATTACCAAGAACCTATTACTATAAATATTACCATTCTTTAGTTATTTCAAAGTGGTTATTTACTGCCTGAATCTAACTAGAAGTCAATGTTTTGTAGATCAATGAAGTAATTCTTAGTAGTTTGCAGAATTAGGAATCTCTCTCTTCTAGACTTTCATGTAAAGAGTCTTATCCAAGTGTTGTTCCTTCAGGTGATGCCATTTTCCTCAGTGTGTCACAGAATTAAATGCTTATGCCTGAAATGATCTCTCTAGAAACTGCCAATACCACAAAATGGGAAACAGCTCTGTGTTGGAAGTACAGATAAAAATGTCAAGAAATGCTTTTTTACGGCATTTTTATTTCTTCATTTTAATTGAATCATCTCAGACCACCTAGAAGACAAGAGACTGAGGTGGAAATGAAGACAACTTGGGAAAAGCAAGAGGGAGTGTATCAGAGTGCAAGGATGGGGTACATCCCAAGTGTTGTTATTAGGACAGAACAGGACCAAAACAGGAAAGAAAAAATCTTTGGTGCAGAGGGAGATGATGTATTTCATATCTAATCCATCAACACAGTTTGGCCAGTTTAGAGTCTTAAATTATCAAGCTGTCTTGGATCAAGAAAGCATGGAACATAGACAACCAAGCAGGATTAATCTCACCTTTCTGTAGGCAGTGGCAGAACAGGTGCCATGCTGCCAATCAGTAAAAATCCAGGCAACAAAGTAAATCATGTTTTTGCACCTGAACACGAGGAAAGCATTCTTTGCTTTGAGGGTGGTGGAGCCCTGCACCAGGCTGCCCAAAGAGGCTGTGGAGTCTCCTTTGGAGAGATTCCAAACCCACCTGGACATTGTGATCCTGCACAACCTACTGTGGTTGATGCTGCTTTAGATGGGAGGTTGGATTAGATGATGCCCAGAAGTCCCTTCTAATTGCCACAATGCTGGAATTTTGTGGTTCTGTAACTTAGACTTCAATTCACCTCACTAGAGATAGATATTTACTTCAGGATGAGATGTAGCATGCCATGAGTTCCATTAACTGTGGTGTTGTCTCAGTTCAGAAGTTGGGAAGAAAGTGAGGTTCTTATTGAACATTCCTATGAGTGGAATAAAGACACAAACAAGGTAATATATCAAAAGAAGACTATTTATTAAAGAGAGAGAACAGAGCAAACAAAACAGCAAAAGAAAGGGAGAGAGAGGGAGAATGGAGACAGAGCAGGAGAGAGAGTTGCCACCCCATGGTCCTTCTTTAGTGGTGGTGGGGAGAGACGTTCCTGTGCTGTTGCTTCTAGCCTGAGATGTCCCAGGTGACATTCCCCCCAGTAAGATGGCATAGCCCAGGGCTTTTATTAAGTTCCTGGCCCACACCCTTGTCACATTTCAGGGGCTCTTTCCTGTGTGCTTGCAGTGGTCAGGACCCTCTGTCATCCAAGTGGGCAGCTGCTGTCTCAGTGGGCTGTGATGACAAATCAGGTGCGTTGTTCAGGATGATCTTTGTTGAGACACTCCTCAGTCCTTAATGTAATCCTCACATCACTAGGTGATTTGCATGTTCTCTCAGGGGTGTTTGAGCTTTTTGTTGATTGTGAAAAAGTATCAAGGGATACTTTGATCAGGTATTAATGCTAACTGCATAGACCATCACGTTCAGCCTTATCAACCCAGACCACTAAAAGGCAGATCATCACCTTAATATAAACCACCACAAGTTATTGATAGTCACTTCATTATCAAGAGGTGTGTAAACATATCTGCATATTGAATGTGACTGTGAACCCTTGGTTGGAACAGATCCTGGAGATGTTGACCTATTACTATCTTATATAGCTCTCTGGTATTTTCAGTGCTGTAAATGTTACACCACCGTAACTATTTCTTTCCACTGCAGTAACTGTTCAACTGGAGAGGGACTTTTTACAATAACATGGATTTTACAAAGACCTGGAATGACAGGAGGAGGGGTAATGGCTTCAGACTGGAAGAAGCTCAATTTAGATTAGACATTAGGAAGAAATTCTTCACCATGAAGGTGGTGAGTCACTGAAACAGGCTGCCCAGAGAAGTTGTGGAGGCTCCACAGCTGGAAGTGATCAAAGCCGGGCTGGATGGGGCCTTGATCAGCCTGGTCTAATGGGAGAAATCCCTGCCTATGGCAAGGGTATTTGAACTAGACAATCTTAGAGGTCCCTTCCAACCCAAATCATTCTATGATTCTATGACTCTATTTCTACTTCACCTGTTCCACCATCTAGAAAGACATTTGTAGGCATTACTCCGGCATACACAGAGGTCAAAAGGGAGTTGACCTTTCAAATGAACTTGACTCCAATATCTGTACCTTGCCCATAGATTAGGACATTCTTCATCCTGCTTAATAGAGCAGCAGCTGGTTTCCTGCCTTTAGCAGGACTGCCACCATAGGCAGTTGTCCACTTCTGACTGGACTCCTGCCTGGCTGACACTCTGATTTTTTTCAAAGCTGAATTAACCAGAAATATTGCTGCCACTGCCAGAACTTACCTGGATTTCCACTCTTCCTAGGCTGCTCCATTACTTTCTTCTGTGCAGCTTCTCTAGGAGGAACTTTTATACACAATGTTAGAAGAGGCATTGAGGAAGCTTGCAGGAAAATCAGTTTCAAGAACCAAAATATTGATAAAAAATTGACATATCCTGCCTTAGTGAGGAATGAAAAATGCCTAAGAACTAAGAAGGAAATGGTGTTCTAGACAGTTCACCAGGTTCTAGAAAACTTGTTTTTTTTTTTCCTTTGGAAAACAAGATAAGAGCAATCTGTCATGGAATTGAGCATAGCAAAGTCCAGCTCCAACACCTGGGCACCACCTGGTACCCCTCAGCTGCCTGAACCATGGCAGTTTTGAATATCGTGGTTGATTCTCCTGAAGACTTTGACAGCAACAAGGACAAGAGGTTAGAAGGCAAAGAAGAATTAATGGCACTGCAAATAATGAACGTGTGCGGCACAAATTCTTTCAATGAAGATGAAATGTGAAGTGTGGTGAAAACATTAAAAACTCGTAGTAACTCTGAGCTTTTGTTGTTTCCTCAAAATACTAAAAATAGAGCAGTACTGGTGAACTGTGTTTCTTTTTAGATCAAAGCACCTAAGATCTGGTTTACCAGGACCACCTCTAGCACAAATGAAGATGTCCAGTTCTTATGCCTTGCAAGCAAAGCAGTATCTTTGGTGACCATTGCTTTCATCTCTTTGCTAAAACACGAACACCAATGACTTTGAAAGGCTGTTCTTCAGAGGGTGCCTACAATAACAACATTGCTCAGAAAGGTTTCAGACCGTATTTTGGGAATTGTGATTAAATCTTCATCTCCACAAGACAGTCAGAGAGTCCCTAGGTCTTAATCATCTTCATTTCATATCTAGGCCTATCTTTCTGTCAATGACTCTGTTACTGTCACTGAACAACCCCCTTTTTCACCATTTAGCTTGTCAAGATCTCAAGAAATGGTTTAAACACAGACCAGTTCTAACTTTTGGAAATTAGGGAAGTATGGAAAATATGAAAGTTGTTAGATGTTTCATCTGGACAAATGGTGTCCATCTAGCACTCCAGGACCAGGACTTCAGTTAGACAGAAGGACGCTTACCTGGGAGACATGGGCAGGTTAACCAAGACTGAGAAAGGCATCTCCAGCTCTTTCTACATAAACCATCCAAAGCCCACAAACAGATCAACATTTTCTGAATGGGTACCTGCTAGACAATTGTCCAAAATTTGTTTATCAAAGTAGAACATCGATGAGTTTCATTACATTCCTGAAGTGTTTTGTGAAAGACTTTTGAAAAATAATGAGCAATTTGATTAAAAAATGCCCAGTAATGGCCTCCCAACACTGGTTTTGTCCCACCCTTCAGCCATTATGAGACCAGAAATGCCATTTTGACAGAGCTGCATCATCACATCTACCTTTGCACAACAATAACTTCAGTTCATCAAGTTAATGGTTTACTACACAGCACCTTGCACAATTTCCTGTAAAGCATTCTCAGATGACATATCAAGTGGCAAGAACAAGCTGTGTGGTATAACTAGTGCTGAACTCCTAAGAAAGTCAACAACGTTGTGTTGACCCATCACACCAGGGCAGCTTTGGTGGGGCCTTCCCCATTTTGCACATGGTCAGTTGAAGATGTAAGCCACATATATGCTGTTCTCAACAACCACTGAATCGCAGAATCCCAGCATGGTAGATGTCAGAAGGGACCTCTGGGGATCATTTAGTCCAGTTCCCCTGCTAAAGTAGGGTCATCTCAAGCATGTTGCCAAAGATCACAATGCCTAGGTGGGTTTGGAATCTCTTCAGAGAAGGAAATGCCACAACCTCAGTGCTCTGTCACTCTCAAGAAGTTTTTCTCATGTTTAGGTAGAACTTCCTATGTTCTAGATTGTGCCTGTTACCCATTCTTCTGTCACTGGGCACCACTGAAAAGAGTCTGGTCCCATCCTCTTGTCCCCCAACCTTTAACTATTGATAAGCATTGAGAAGATCCCTTCAGTCTGCTCTTCTCCAGGCCAAACAGCCCCAGGTCTCTCAGTCAATCTTCTTCACAGAGATGCTCCAGTTTTCTCAGCTTCTTTCTAGCCTCTGCTGGACTCTCTCCAGTAGTTCCCAGTCTCTCTTGGACTCAGGAGCCCACAATTGGAGACAGGACTGCAGATGTACTTGGTGGCCCATGGTGAACTTCTTGTCCACTAGCACTCCCAGGTCCTTCCCTGCTGAGCTGCTTTCCAGCAGGTCAGTCCCTCACCTGTACTAGTGCAGGGAGTTATTCCTCCCCAGGCACAGAACCCTTCCTCTTGTTCTTCTCCTAAGTCATCTGGGGGTGCTTCAGAGGACTATTTAGTTTGAAAAAGAGGAGGCTGAGGGGAGACCTCACTGCTATATACAACTACCTGAAGGGACGTTGTGGAGAGCCTGGTGCTGGTCTCTTCTCACAAGTAATTTGGAGACAGAACAAGGGGGAATGGCCTCAAGCTGACACTGGGTAGGTTTAGATTGGACGTTAGGAAAAAGTTTTCCATGGAGGGAGTGGTCAGGCACTGGAATGAGCTCTCCAGGGAGGTGGTTGAGTCACCAACCCTGGATGTGTTTAAGGGTTGTTTGGATTTGGGGCTTAGGGATATGGTTTGTGGTGAATCTTGTAGAGTAGGGTTCTAGGTTGGACTTGGTGATCCTGAGGGTCTTTTCCAACCTGGATGCTTCTGTGATTCTCTGAAATTGTGCAAAGCATGATAGAGTAAACCATTTCCTTGGTGAATTAAAGGCATCATTGTACAAAGATAGATGAGTTACTCCTTCAGGAGCGAGTTCCGCAAAACGGCGTTTCTGATTTGAAAAGGTCTGAAGAGTGGGACAAAACCAAGGTATACTTGACCTTGTTGAACTTCATGAGGTTACTCTCCACCCAACTTTCCAGTCTGTCCAGGTTGTCAAGCATTGAGGGCTGCTTGGCTCCCATGTGGATCTGAATCCATTTGGACATGGGTCCTTCACACTCTGATGGCAAAACCATTCAACAACTGGGTTTGGAGAAATGCATGGAGATGCAGTCACTGTCCCTGGAGGTGTTAAAAAACTTGGCACTTTGAGATGTGGTCTAGTGGGGCATGGTGGCGTTGGGTTGATAGTTGGATTCGATTGTCTTAAAGGTCTTTACCAAGCAGAATGGGTCTGTGATTCCAACACGTTAGGATGCGATGGTGGTAGAGAATGCCAATGGGTCGGGAGCTGCCCAGGACCATGGAGGCGCGGGTCTGCGATCCAGCGGGGCTCACAGCCCACGGCTCCACAACCGCGAGGGACTCCGCGAACCCTCGATGTCTCCTCCCGTCCATACCCGCCCCA
>VWZI01002458.1:185596-200490 GCA_013396835.1 Psilopogon haemacephalus | reverse complement strand
GGGCTTCCATCCTGCGTTGTACCCAAGTTCTGGGCTACCATCCTCTACTTTGGCCATGCAGCAAGCTGCCGTGATGCAAAATATTAAAATTTAAACTCCTCGGTTCTTCGTGCTTCGGCGACACGGTTAAGGTTGTGAGGAAAGCCAAAAAAGAGTCAAAGTTAAGGCTCTGACACACCATCCTTCACTTGCCGCTCGGGAGGTGGTCAGCGTGGGTGCTGATGGGAGGGGAAGGGTTTAGGGGTGAAGAAGAGAGCAAGGTAACAGCCCAACTTTGGATTTCCTGTCTTAGGTGTGGAGATCTCTCATCCTTGCCCTTAATTGAAAAGCGTAATGGTTCTCTTGGATTTAACTTCCTTGTTTTCATTTTTACAAGAAGTCATCCCTGGGAGTGAAAAGCTGTTGTTTTAGAGCCATTCTTGTCTTCTGCTTGAAGAAGTGGCCACCTAAAACGAAAAAATGGTTTTATCTCATAGTTAATGTGTGTGCAGAGCACTGCTCTATAAAAAAAATACTTGTATCCAGAGGCTGAAAGGCTGAGGTCAAAGGGAGACAGGCAGCTTTCAGGACACTTGACAGAAGATGCTTTACTGTACTGATGGTGCATGTGTATCTCCCCTTAATGGAGTTATATCTGTGCTGCCATGGGCAAAGAGACCTGGAGAAGCCAGGGAAAGGTGCCCTGGATGGGCAAGTTGTGACTACCAATCAGAGGTGCTGAACTGATAGCCTAGAAGATTCCCAAGAGAGAAAAATCATGGTTGGTTGCTTTGGCAGGTTTCCCTGTCCTCATAACATGGCTTAAAACAATCTTGAAGGGATCGTCCCTGAAAGCGGGAGAGAAATGTAGGGAATGCTCTGCATGTGAATGGATTGCCAAAAACTTGCTTTGACTTTGGAAAAAGTTGTGTTGGGTTTGTGGAGTTGGCCACAGAGGCTGGGCTGTGACTCATACTTGCTCTTTGTTATTGTGTTTGATCAAAGACAAATGGTGGGATGTTGGTTTTGATAGGCACAAAAATCACCAGAAAGAATCTGTTTGCTTGACAGTTGATGGAGGTTAAGAGTGGCCATTGCTTCTTACTACTTTTGGTTGTCATAGATAGTGTTGGAAGTGCTGACTTGTGTGAAAGGCTAAGTGATCTGTTGAGCGTGGCTGTCCTCACTGGGTGGGCAGCTCGTCATGTCCATTGGGTGGAAGCTTCTTCCACAAAACACCTGAAGTGATAAACTCCTTTATTTGTCTTGAGTTTGTTTGAGATGCTGAAATTGTAATGTTCTTGGACTCTAATGGTCATATGCTTTGTTTGCAATTCCTTTTTAAATTGCTGTTCATTTTTAATGACTTTTGTCTTGGAATGAAATTTAGAGTCATGTCTGAAAATTCATAAAATTGTAAAAAATGTAAATATAGTGAGCACTATTTTGACAAATACGCAACTGGTGACCTGAAATGTTGGGTATTAGATAACTTAAAGCCTTCTAGGGAGCTGTAGTTTGCTTCATGTTAATTAGTACTTTCTTTGGAATTCATGGCATATGATGTTCTTTGAATATTGTGATGGAAATCCAGTGTAAAATCTAGTGAGTGTCATTGTTTTACCTTTCTTTTTCCTTCTCTTTATCTTGTGTCTTGATTGGAAAAAAGTGTGCAATCTACTTGTGATTATTAGACAGTAAAAATGAGAGCTGCTCCTGTTGGTTTGTGTTATAGTTCTTCCAAAATACAAACAGGAGATCCTCTTAGAAACAGTAAAAGTGAAGGTAAGTTCCTTTGGTTTCCTAAAGAAAACAGACTCTTTATGGATTCAGTTGTTGTCTGTGGGATGATTGCTGTTTTCACTCTAGATATCGCCTCTGAAGAGAGGCAGCTGAACTGTAGGTCAGGGATTTGGAATTCAGTGATCAAAACCTTGATATCCACTGAGGGGCTGTAAGGATGACAATGTTGGACTGAAGCATATATCATCGATGTCATTTGTTCCTGTGCATTTCTGAGGTTGTGGTAAAGACTAACTGCTTTTTTTTTTTGGAGGAGAGCTGAAGAAAATATGAAACTTCTGTTGAAAAACTTCAAAGATACTCTTTTTTCTTTAGCTGGAATGTGAAACAAGTGATAATGGTCCCAACCTCTATGTGTGAGGTGAATAGCATTGGTTTTCTTTTGGCAATTTTGATTCTTTAAGTGATGACATGTTAGTGAGGTGGACCGACAAGTAGGAGCTGAGGTACAAGACAGATAAAGGAAAGCCCTGAAAAATGGTGTTGGGGGACGCATCCCCAAACTTTCTTTCAATAGACATTAGCATTTTATGTGATGTTTCTGCATTGGTGCTGTCTATGTTGCTATGGCTTTGGGAAAGTCCTTTGTACAGCTGCTTTGAGAAATAGTGGGGTTGCTTTCTTTTACACTGCAGTAGTGCTTTATGGACTGGTCTCCACCCATCGGAAGATTGTTGCTCATCGTCTTCACTGGAGTAATTAGGAGTATCTACTTCATTGAGAAAGTTGATTTGGAAGCAAACATTTGCTCTCTCTGCAGTCAGATCATCCAGTCTCCACTGGCAGACCCTTGCCGGTGATATCTGAGATTGAAGTAATCCTGAATGGTGATTGGCATGACAAGTGTAATGAAATGTGGAAGTGATCCCATGAAAGTACTGCCCAAGACAAATGTGCTTTAGCCACCAGCACATAACTACCACTTGGTAGGCAAATACTAAAGTTGAAAAGTCTTGTAAAATGTAATGCCTTTTTTTTGTGCTGAGTGTGGTCAGAATATGTTGAAGTTCTCTGTTGGAGCTTGTATCTAGTGAAACAACTAGGGGTTTCCTCTTAAGAGTTACTGGTTTTTACAAAGAAGCAAACCAGTTTCTGTGGACTTTACAAGTGCATCTTGTGCATCTGTATCTTTCCTTCACTCTGTATTTCATAGAATCATGGAATTGTTTTGGTTGGAATTTTAAGATCATTGAGTCAAACCATTATCTAACTCTTGCAAGTCTGGTGCTGAACCCTGTCTCTCAGCACCACATCTCTGTGGCTTTTAAGCACCTCCAGGGATGGGGATTCAACCACCTCCTGGGGGAGCCTGTTCCAGTTGAATAGTCACCTTGACATTGATCATAGACCTTGTGTTTTAAGGTGACTTAATTGACATCCATTAAAATACTACAGGTTAGTGTATTTAAAGTCCTGAAGTCCAAAATTTCACATTTTCAATTTTTTTCTAGAATGGAAAATGTCTTTAGTTTTTTAATTCTTCAAATATCCTTTAAATACTTATGTGTAGCTTCAAACTGAAAGAAGCTCAACCTACATTAGACATCTGGAAGAAATTCTTCCCCATGAGCATAGTGAGGCATTGGAACAGGTTGTCCAGAAAAGTTGTGGAGGTTCCAAGCCTGTAAATGTTCAGAGCCAGGATGGTTGGGGCCTTGAGAAACCTGGTCTAGTAGGAGGTGTCCCTGACATGGGGTTGAAACTAGGTGACCTTGAAGGTGCCTTCCAGCACAAACCATTCTATGGGGTTTTTTTTCATCCTGGTGTCTAGTATTCTCGAGATGATACTTCAGTTCCAATGATGATTCAGTATTTTTTGTTTTATTTTTAGAACTAAAGCCTTTGACATTAAATTATACAGACACAGTGAAATTACAAACTCAAACGAATTTCAGGAGCAACTGGCTGAAGTCGGTGGCCTTCCACTAGGCTATACGTCAAGTTTAATCACCTAATAAGCAAGATCCAGAGACACGTATTCCATGAAAATTTAAGCTTTGTGTGTACAGCAGTGGCCACAAGTCAAAAACAAGTGACCCTTTGGGCTGTTCCTCAGCTCCTGTGCTAGTTGTTTAAATGACAGAGTTTAGAAAACTGAAGGAGAAATGCTGTCATTTTGTTGAGAATTTGATACTGCATGGGAATTACCCACTTAAACCCAGAGCTTGTCTTGCAGCCCTGGTAACGCAGCAGCGATCAGATCTTCATCGTGTTCTCTCTGCCTTTACTGGAAAGTTTAGACATTGGCTTTGCTTAAGTTAACCAAAAGGGTAAATCCATTCCCTGTAGTCCACAGCTTGGCATTTATCATGATTTCTTACTTCTCTTTGATGAAAAATTGCTATTAACAACAAATTAGAATTGCCGATTTGGGCAAAAACTATGTTACCCTCATTGAATTGCATTGTTTTTACTCAGCTTCTCTTGCAGGACATCTGAAATATCTTGGGATCTGTCTTTTTGATGTGCCAATTCCTGAGTTGATGGTTAAACATCAGTGTCACTTGTTCATAAAGGGGGTCTTACAGTCTTGATCTCTAATGACTGAGTCTTTCCCATTTCACTGTGACAAGAGGCACAGCTGTTATTGCTTATTTCAGAGAGGTAAAAGACTGACTTGCTTGGCTAACCCTAGCCAACTAAATGAGACTCAGCATTTACATCAGACCTGCTTGTGTTGCTTCCACCCCTTAGGAACTGTACATCTGGCTTAAAATAGAGTTGGGGATTAGCTCTTCATCCCCCTCTGAATGTTTCACTTCTTGAAACCAGAGCGCAAAGGCAAGAGCACTGCAGGAATGCAGTCACCATGTTTAGTGCAAGAAACTTGACTTTAGTCCACATCTCTTGTCACACTGCTTTTCACCAGTCTGAGGTCTCCTCTAGCAGAGCTGTAGACAGAGTTTAGGGGATCTGGTGGTCCGTTGTAGCTTGCCGCAGCAGAGGAAATGCCTGAGCCCATGGGGTTCCTCCCTGCCCTTGTCGGTAGGTGCTGCTACTGTGACAAGGATCTGGTGATGCTCCCAGAGTTCAAATACTCACAGCCAGAGGACTGAATTTCAACTTGAGTTTTCTGTAGGATCTCAAACGGTGCTCGGATAAGGAGATGGTTTAGCAGTGTTTAGGCACAAAACTTTTTGTATGTATGTGTAAATGGCAGGGGGCAAGAGGATGGGGTCAGGCTCTTGTCAGTAGTGCCCAGCAACAGGACAAGGGACAGTAGGCATAAACTGTATTCCAGGAGATTCTATCTGAACATGAGGAAAAAAATATTTGCTGTGAGGGTGCCAGAGCACTGGACCTCACTTCTCAGAGAGGTTGTAGAGTGTTCTCTGGAGAGATTCTAACCTCCCCTGAACATTGTGATCCTGAGCAGCCTGTTGTGGGTGATCCTGCTTTAGTAGAGGTGTTGGACTAGGTGATCTCCAGAGGTCCCTTCCAACCCCCAGCATGCTAGGATTCTGTCTATATGTCAGAGATATATTAAGAAAATAGGGTTTTTTTCTGTGTAATGTGCTTTGAATTGCCCATGTCTGTGAGGAGAAAAAAGGGGTGGAAGGGAGAGGAAGGGGAAGAGATGCCCCATCTGCAGAGCATGTGAGTCTCTGATAATTCTTATCTTCGTAGTCTCTCAGAGCAGACTGTTGCATTTCTTGAGTTTCTTGGTCAATCAAAGATTGGCTAACACGGCGCTACTCATGTTTGGAGTTAAGACGGTTGCTCCCACTATGCTGACATCCAATACCTCTGGAATGTGGATAGATTATTGGACACGAGGGACTTAATAAGATACACCACAGCTTCTTGTTCCTCAGGGAGTTTGGTGTAGCTGGAAGAGTGTCAGTGGTGCTGTGTCCCTCTCAGCTTCGTTTATTCTTTTGGAAGCATCTGCTGGAAGCATGATCTCCACAGCCTATATTTGTAAGGTGGAAAGGGAGGCACAGGTTAATAAAATATTTTATGTTCCTTTGAGGTTTTAGATGCCGTGTGATAACCTTGTGTGTCAGTAAACACAGGGTTGTTGGATTTTTTTGTGTCTTTGAGTAGAACATAATAATTTTCATATTAAATGTACCATCTGCTTTCTATAACAATACATTGTTAATCCAGAAAATACCTTTGGCATTCTATATTTTCCTTATCAAGTGTATTCTCCTCAGCCATACTATGCAAGAGATGTTACTTTTCTATTTTTTGATAGCCTTTTAATATTGACACACAAGAATTTTGTGTTCTTTTTAATAACTTCTTTGAACTTCTTTCCATACTACTGAGAAGAAAACTGGCATGTTACCAGTTCAGTGCTCTATAAAGGCAAGAATATTTACTGTTTTTATAAACATCCTCAGAAGATTTACATATATCCCCTGATGGTGACCTGCTGCAGGTCTTTGTCAAGTATTCTATTAATATGTAGGAAAATATAGAATAGATATAGATAAACCCCATATTTTAGCCAAAGATTGGTATTTTTAAATCATTTTGCATCCTCTTTGCGAACACAGAATGCAAAATTAAGAAACTATTTACTAGATATCGTTGGTATTTATTTGTTTTATTGACTAACAAAACAAAGTAACTTCTGTGACAGTTTTGTTAAGATTCTGCAGTGAAATCACACTGCACAAAATAAACTACTGCAGCACAGGTCGTCCTTCTTGGCCATGTTGTGCCTGATGGTTTGTTTGTTTCAGTTTTTTTTTGTGGGAAAGGATAAGATGTATGATTTTAGTGGCCTAACCACATTTGTAGCTCTGCCTTCACAACTGCCCCCACAGTGTCTGCAAGTTTCATAGTTTTTAAGTAAACTATTACATTAAGCCTTAATGTTCAATATTTGATGCTTGTCATTGTAGCGTCTGAAAAATCAAGCCAGAGGGGATTTCACATTGTCCTGGATGGACAGAGAAGGAAAGTGATACATTTTTTGGGGGTGTCTTTGTGGTGGTGTTTGGTTTTTTTAAGTAGCTTTGTAACTTTCACTTTGCAAAGACATTTAAATGTCTCTGAGAGCATCTCCACTTCATTGAAAACACTAATTTAGGGAAATTCACCTGATCTAGGGAATCATACAAACATTTGCTTTACTTTTAAGATACTACAGTTTAAAGTCAGTTATGGCAAGTGTGTTGTGATGTATTTAGCACAGAAAAACATGAGGTGTGTGCTTTGTAAATACATGTGTTGGGGAGCCACTGAGGTGCATTCCTAAGAGTGCTGAAAGAATGCATCTTAACATCAAAATAATTCCCTGACACCATGTGAATGTTGTATTCAGTGGATATTTAGAAATCTTCCCATAAAATGCAGTTTTTCACTGAAAGATTGTCTGTATATTGGCAACTTTTTTTCTTACCATAACTATGTAGATGTATGAAGGGTACAAACAATTCCAAGTGACTTTGGGATAGTTCCCAACATAGCTGCATTATGATTTGGCCAGTTGCTAAATCAGGCTTGTTTCGATTTCAGCACCTGATTTCCTCCAGTTCTATGTATAAAATACAGCTTGTGCTAGCACAGTGTGACTCTTCCATCATATTTTAGCAGCTAGGTCACTTACAAGGTTAAAGCTAACAGACCCAGGATTGTGTCTCTAAGAAATAATGAGAATTTAAGACTATATGTACTGATGCCAAAGATTCATCCAGTTCAACATCCTGATTCCCACCACAACTATGTAATGTCTTATTGTAGAGAGAAAAAATGGGCAGTATGGCACAGCACTAAACCCTGGCAGCTGTTTGTGGCTGGTTTTGTTGGGACCAAGGCGTGTTTCAGCCTCAGTTATCGAATGCCAGCAAAAGGACCTGAGCTCTTCAGGTGCTCAGAGCCCACTTTTGTAGCTTACATGATCAAACACAACAGAAACAGCAGCTCTGGGATGAAATCTGAAGTCACCAGCAGTGCATGCTCTAGATATCTGCAAAGTCTTTAGTGGAAACCTAAGGTCCATATCCCAAAGCAAGGTCTAGTGAACTGCTTTGTGTGAATACTCTCCTGATGTACAAAATGTAAGGAGAGGAATGTGGCCAGAGAACAAAACTGATTGTAAAAGCACTAATAATAACAATTATTGGAGTTAATTGCATCGTTTGAAATTTTGTGACTGTAAGTATAGATTTTACTGGACTACAGTCTTTCTGATTATTAGGGAAACTGATGAGCAGCTGTGTATTAAAGAAAATATATTATTTTTTCGTGTAGGCACTTTGCCACACGGTAACTCTATACTGCAAGTTTTAACTGGCACATTTTTTCTGGCTTGTTTGGGTCATAGATAAGGACCAAACTTGATCATTGCCTACCAGTGCTTTCTAAGAACAAAGAAATGGAAAGAAAGTAAATGCAACAATGTTTACATCAGACAGGGACTCTTGGACTTTTCTTCTTAGTGTACTTCTTGGTGGAATTAGATCATAAACAGTTATTCACAATAGATGTATTCTAAGCCACTCAACAGCCAGTTGAGTGAGTGCTTCCAGCTAAACAGATTCTATGTTCCTGAATGTGATGGCTGTAGAACTTCTTCCCCAGAAGACCAAGGTGTCTGTGGGAACACCTCACTACCATTCTTTGCAGCTGAAGGACTAAACAGATGTCTAAACGTTTCAGAGGGCCATGGAAGTGTAGTTTTAGGGGCATAAATCAGTTTTCACTTATGATCTAGTAAGGTCAGAAAGTTTCACAGTTATATTTAAAATGACAGTGCACCCCAGGTTGTTCACAATCTTTGTACATGACTAGAAAAGGTTAAAACCCAATTTAAAAATAGGTTTTAAGTTTTATTCTTCCCTTTGGTTCATATGCTTAGTGTGGTTTAATTGTATGAGTTCAGTGGGAGAGTAAAGGACACTTGATCTCTTTTTAATTTTATTTTGGGAAAAACACCTATAAGACAACGTCATACAGAAGTCTTGGATGAGTTTATTAACATATGACTATGGAGAGATATAACTTCCAGAGAGCTAACCTTGGAAAAAAATGTCTTTTTACCCAGGCCATCAAGGAATGATGATCAGTAACAACACAGAATTTCTTCCCCAGAGGCTGATTTGGATTCCATTTCACTCCAGTTAGAGGCATCTCTCTTCTATCAGGACAGATCACTAATTGTGTTGTTTTTCCTCTCTCCCACACTGTACTCATCACATCTCCTGAGATTTGTGCTTATTCATTTATATTGCCCAAGAATAAAATATTAGGTTCTGAATGAGAAGATGGAAATTATTGTATTTAAGGATGCTGCTTGGAGGTGTAGCATTGTAGGAGTGCTAAAACATGGGAGGCAGAGCATCATCAGGTGTTGATTCCACAGCTCATATCCTCCACTACAGAAGCTCAATGGATCTGAGGGATTGCTACTTCACACATCTTCAGAAGCACTCAAAGAAGGGATCTTTCTCATTTTTTTCATCAGCAGTGTCATAACTATGCAAATGGTGCCTTTCTCTATTTAGTGAAACAGCAGGGATGTTTGTCCTTTATTAATTTTTTTTAAATGCTTTTTGAGATAAGTCCTTACAACACCGTATCTTTAAAACCAATTTTTTACAATGATCATTTTACATTTTAAGTTCAGTTTTGCCCTGAAAATGATACAAAAGAGAGCAAGCATATTGAATAAAATCATGTTTTGGAGGTAATTTTTGCTACCATTATTAGTGGCAAAATAGGTTTGGGATGTTTTTTGTTTCTTCTGTCTGATGCGGTAGAATAAGACCTAGGAAATTGTGTGGTTTCTGTCCCTGTTAACATTGGGTCTTGTTCCACCAATGACAGGTGAAACTTTACTGTTTGTACCTATTCCTATATTATTTTCCTCCATTAATCCAGATGAAATTGTTTGTTAAGCTTTAGTTCATCATGCCTTTGGATAGTCAGGAAAAGCAATGAATGATGGACAGCTTTAAGTTAAGTTACAATTAAAATAATCTAAAAATATATTTTTTTTTCCCAGTGCAAGTGAATGGCTTAGTCATTCTTTACTGGCATTGTCCTGTGAAATGGAAAGTTCTGTCTTTATGCTGTGTGTTATTTGAATATCTTCAATATTAATTGAATTACTCAACCTTCAAGTCCTTACTCAAGTAATTCCAACTTAGTTTATTCTAAAGAATTTAATCCTCTTCACTTGAACATACATATCTCTAATCAAAGCAATTAAATGTAACAAACCTGAGTCTTTACATGCATGCAAATAATTTGCTTTATTATGACATTCTTACTGTCAAGTAAAAATAGTTTCCTTTTTTTTTTCTATATTTTGCTTGTTCATGATGGATGTTTACATAAATAATGTGAATTAAGAAGAATCCTTGTCCTAACATACATATCTATATTTATGGGCTCATTTTTTTTCCATTAGTATAATACTGCTTTATTTGGCTCTTAAAAATTTCTTCTGTACACTTTTTTATATTTCTGACGTTTTTGCTTCCCCCATTATTGTCAGAACATCTTAGAATAAATTATAACAGGCTTGCTGGGTCCTTTAGAGAGAAGCTGTGCTACAAATACACACCACAGAGAAACCTGTCCCCCTTTTATTGAGTTTGATTTGGGTGGGCCTAACTGCAGAGAGGTATTTAACGTTCCTGCAGTGTCGTCTGTGATACCTGACTTCCAGAAGGTCAGTCAGGCAACTTAAGTGAAGTTCCTCTAGAAGGTCGTCGGCCATCCTCTCCTCTCTTGACAAAGGGATACTCTAAGGCTAGTAAGGGTAATTTATTTAGTTAAGTATATTTAAATGTGACCTCCTAAGCACTGAGATTTGTTTTTTTTTAAAAACTTTTTCTGCTCTCTACTGCATCAATGCAGGCTGATACTCATTACAGGCCTTCCCTTGGGACTGTGAACTGTATTAGTAGGTATATGTTGTTTAGGGATTGTACTGTAGAATGAGAAGGTGTTCAGACACAGTGGTGTAAGTTCAGGTTTGTTATCTGACTGACAGTAACCCAATGAGTTATGGTTTTAAACCACAGTTGTTGTATATTACTTAAATTTACATTAAATATCAGGAAGTTTTTGGGTGGCAGTTCTTCATAACTTACTTGAGTAGATCATTTGACTGACCTCTCAGCTCCTCTGCCAAGCCACAGTACCAGCTTGGCCACATGTTGAGAAGGCTGGAAAATCAGTCTGGCATAATTGAAAACAACAAACTGGAAAACCTTGCCATTTGGTAGAATCAGTTCCTCAGCATGGTTCAGTGCGTGGCTGTACACTTACTTGCCAGGATGACAAAGCAGGTGTGGAAGGTCATTGGAGCTGTTGAGCGACCAAATGGTGGCCACAGAAGAACAACCTCAGCAAGCAAGTTGTGAGATTGGGAAAAAGAATTTATGTGTCCTACAGCATTTGTGTCAATTTTCCTCTTTCCCTTAATGCTTCTTTGAGTGGCTGATGTTGTAAAGTTAGTTTTGAAATGTACTAAATTTGAAGGAAGGAGACTTAATCTGTTCCTTGCCCACTTTCAGCTGGCAGTCTGAAGGTTCTCTTCTCTACAGGTTAAGCAAATTTAGATGCTGTAAGCCTTACTTGCCACCACTGCCTCCTCCGTCAAGCCTTCCTCTTCCTTTACAACTTAGTGTCACTGGTTTGGGTGGATGCTACTTAAGGAAGCCTATTTAACTGAAGGCTGTCCATTGCTTTCTGACTCAAGCTGAAGCCCAAGAGGTGCCACTTCAGGTAAAGGACCAGGGCTAGATGTCATGGTTGAAGTGAGACAGGAGAAAAACTGTGGTAGATGTGAGGGAGTGGTTGCAGCAATGAATTGGCTCTGGTTAAATACAGAAAGAGTCTGTCAAAACATGTGTTTAATTTTCAGCTGGATCAACTCACTGGACTGGCTTGCAGTGTGGCTGCACAGCTTCTGGCTCTTGGCTTGTGCTGAGTCATGGAGCCCATGCAGCTGAACTGAGGTCAAGGTCAGGGACAGGGCGAGGAGCAGCACCGTTGAGAAATGGGCTGCAGCAAGGGATGGGGTGATCACAGAGTAGAAAACTGCTTTATGGCTTCATTGGCTGGTTAGGCTTCCATTTCCAATGCGAGAATGGAAGTCTGAAGATGAGGGTGACATACCCCCTGATTATCAGTAGCTCAAAGATGAGCATCAAGAAGATGGGACCAAACTCTTTAGTGGTGCCCAGCAGCAGGACAAGGATCAGCAGTCACAAAAAGGAATCCAGGAGGTTCTGCCTGAATATAAGGAAAAACTTATTTCCTGTGACAGTGCTAAAGCCATGGAGCAGGCTGCCCAGAGAAGTTGTGGAGTCTCCTCTGGAGAAATTCCAAACCTGTTGGGACATTGTGATCCTGGGCAACCTGCTGTGTGTGACCCTGCCTTAGCAGGGGTGGGTTGGACTGGATGATCCCCACAGGTTCCTACCAACCCTCACCATGCTGGGATTCTGTGATAAAAGCAAAGTTAAAAGTGTAAGTTCTGTTTCTTTACTGGGGGGCAGTGGGCAGGCAGTGGGATGAGGCAGGATGTCCCCTCATAGCTGAGCTTACTTTTAGAGGTGCATTTCATTTGAAAAGCTTTTTTCCCCCCTCTGTAATGAAATTAAAGTTCAAAGCCTAAGCACTGTCAATGTATTTTGGGTAGAAAAAGTTACGCTTTAGTTACTTTCAGTTTCAGTTTCATGGGCAGGAAGAAATTATTTTCACTTTGACTGTGTTTATGTGAAGGTGGGAAAACTGATAAGGAAAGCAAACCGTGAAGGTCTGACGCTCTTTAACTTCTTCCAGTATAGAAGTAAAAACGTGTTAGGAAAGAATAATATCTACTAATGCTAAAGACTACGAGACAGTGCTGTATTCTAGAAGGATTTGGGAACACGGAGGTAGTAACTGAGTGAGAATTTAGAATACTACGAAGTAGTTTAAGTGTCCCAAACCAAATGTTTTCAGTTCTCTGTGTGCCTAAGCCCCTTATTTTGTTTGTATTAAGCAAAAGCATCCAGTTATTCAGGTGTAGCTAATACTTAGTCATGAAATGTATTATTTCAGAATGTTAAATGTGAGGATAAAAAGACAAGATTATGGATTCAGCGTTTGAAAGATTTTTTTTTTTTAATAAAAGGTTTTAATATACTTCTTACAAACGTAGCCTGCATTTATATGCACTTTTAAAATATAAAATGGAATAAATATTGGTCATTTCAGGGGTGTAGCACACAAAAAATCAGATTGCCTGAATGTATATTCACATGACTCATTGTTTTAACAGGTGCATGTAGGCATCAGTTTAGAAGCTATACTTTGCATCCAGACCAGTTAATGGTAGTGCTTAGGTTAAAAAAAAAAACAACAAATTATGAAATAAATAGTTTTAAAGTACAAAGCAAGATTACAGTCAGTTTTTAAAAATCATGTTCATTATCATCTGGAAACTCAATCCAATATATCCACATTCATTTACTTGCCAGCACTGCTTTCAAAACAAAACCAAAACCAAAGGACCAACACCTCAGACTACTCCTATGAAAACAACTAAGGCAAACAGATTTGAACAGTGATGGTTTTTACTGAGTGCCACACTGCATGAAGAGCAGAATCAAATTATAACAGCAGGTCATGATTACTGCCCTTCCATTTCTCCTCAGTGGTTCAGTTTAACAGCCAGCCTGGCCTAAGCACACCCAGAAGACAAGGATTCAAACATTTCATTCTGGTTGTGATTATCCACAATATGAAAGCAGCTCAACAAAGTGCTGCTTCCACCTAAACCTAAGGAAAAAGCTCTTTGCTGTGTGAGTGGTGGACTAGGCTGTCCAGAAAAGCTGTGGAGTCTCCTGTGGAAACATTCCAAACCAGCCCTGGACATTGTAATCCTGGGCAACCTGCTCCGGGAGACCTTGCTTTAGCAGGGGGGCTGGACTAGATGATCCGCACAGGTTCTTCCTCCATGCTACAATTCAGTAATCGGGGAACTTGGTCTTGACGATGGGTTAAAACAGCCTTTTTTTACATCTTGTTACACTTATTCAGTGATAGAAAGTTGCCTTAGAAAGTTTTGCAAGGTCTGAACTTTTTTTACATAAAGGCACATTTTCCTGGGATTTATGTGACAGAAGAATTGTTCTGTAAATGTCTAAAAGCAAAGACTGTGTTGTTATTGTTATATTACATTAGGTGATCGTTAATGAAAATGGAATTTATAATATGTGCAGGTCATTCATCACACTTTTCTGAGAATTAAGAAGTTCTGTTCAGATTTACCCTTCTGACAAAAGTTAAATGCAAGCTCACTTCCACAAAAGCACAGTTATCATTGCTTATTTCATAGAATCATAGAATTGTTTTGGTTGGAAAACACTTCTAAGATCACTTCTAAAATCTTGTCGACCCTAAGACCACCATGGCTGCTAAACCAAGTCCCAAAGTACCATGTCCACACATTTTTTGGAACATCTACAGGGATGGTGACTCCACTACCTCACTGGGCAGTCCTGTTCCCTGATCATCCCTTCAGTAAATATTTTTTTCCTAATATCCAATATAAATTGGATATTAACAATGTACCTAAGTTTGAACCTGCTCCATCCAGCACAGGCCTCAACAATGATTTATAGTCACCTCTTCTGAATAAAATGTAATACATATTTTACTGAAAATGCAAAGAAAACTATTTTCTCTTGGAGTTCTATTACTTAAAAATATGAGTTGGACCAGATGACTTGTAATTCTTAGAATTACAAACCTAGGTCACTGAGGAGAGGTGTGAAGCTATATAAGGCACAGGTGCAAATTCAGCTGATTTCAGAGAAATGCCATGAATAGTGGTGGCAGTTACCTGGCACAACAGGGACCATTTTTTTTGAGATTAGTCTATATAGACACTGGTCATAAACTTTCTGTCAGTGGAGTTAAGAACAATGTGAAAATTCTCTTATCTGAAATAAAAAACCTGCTAGTAATGACATGTCTGCTAGATGGCGACAATAATAGTTGAGAAGAGAAAGAAAGGCTGCAAAGAATTATAAGATTGAAAAACCTGTTGAAAGTCAAAATACATTTGCTCTCTTACCACAGTCTGAGTGTTGTGTTCACATTTAAAGTGATTTACCAAAAAAAAAAAAAAAAAAAAAAAATTATTTAATTCT
>VWZI01002458.1:80260-185587 GCA_013396835.1 Psilopogon haemacephalus | reverse complement strand
AAAAAAAAAAAAAAAAAAAAAAAAAAAAAAAAAAACAAAAAAAAAACCTTATTTCATTCTGGTAGGAACAACTTTTTTTTTTCTTTAGTCTGTAGAAGTGAAGGTTTAAAACAAACTGACAAAACTCCCCGATCAACTGAAAACTGAAGATAATGTGATTTATATTTTACTTGTTTTAATTGTTGGAGAAGTGTAAATGGGACAGGATAGGCTAGGGTGTAATATAAATACTGGAATGGACAGGCTGATAATGATCACAGAAAGAGCTGTGCAAAGGTTGAAATGAGAATTGCTTAGCAGAGGATTGAAGAAAGCAGAGTTGCTGCTTGCCCAACTGCTCGATTAGAACCTGCCTGTATATTGTTGTTCTGTGGCTGAAAGTTTTTGGTTGAGAGACAGCTAAGCTCTCAGAGACTTGATGAGGTGCTGCATGATACTCTGAGTTTTACAACCTAGCACTTTGCTAAGTCCACATGGGCCATCTGAAATACTTCTCAAATGGGTTAATTGGCAGATCATAAAGCCATAATAGGTGGAGAACATTCAGGTTGGATTTTATAGAAGCTTTTCACAGCCCATTACTTCGGAGATTTGGATAACAATCTAGAGGGAAGAGAAGATAATCTGGGGGTAAATGCATACATGCAAAAAACAATGGATAGATTAATATGTGTGAAGCATGGTCTGTATTTAAAGGGGATAATTTCAACAGATGTTATTATATCCAAATATATCTGTCTTGCAATAAGATCATACATTTCAGAAAGGAGTAATTCACAGATACAGTAGCTAAAATGCAGAGTGCAGTCCCTTGACATGGGTGTAGGGAATCTCAAGTGGAATTGTGTGTGCTTTGATTTTACTGTGTAGCTCTAGTGAGGTAATGTTAGAAAATTACATCCCATTAGAGCTTAAGATGCAAAAAAAAATCCAAACCCTAACCTAGATAAACTTCAAAAGATTCAGAAAAGCATGTCCAGAACAGTTAAAAACTTTAAAAACGAGTTAGTGAACAAACCCTGGTGTGTCAGAAGAACCTGGAGAAACTTGTGCTGTTTAGTTTAGCAGAGAAAATTGAGGCAAAGATCTCAGAAGGTGCAGTCCTGCAGCTGTAGTGGACAATCATATGCAAAAACACAGGAGCTGAAAGCTGAGTTCAGGTGGGTTTCTTCTAGAAATACAACATTAAACTCAAGGCAGGTTTCTATCAAAACAGTTTAGTTTAAGATGTTCTGGATGTATGACTGATAAAAAGCTGTGAGTTTTTCTCAGAAGATGCCTTCAGTTCAAGCACAGTATGATGGCCTGATGCAGGAGTTCTGGAGTGAAATTATTTGCTATAGAGAAAGGCAAATTAAATGACCATGGCTCACGTCAGTCATCTCCAAAATCTGACAGAAGTGTTTTCAGCATCAAAGGCAGCCTGGGCTCACCTGTGATCACAGGATGTTTGGGGTTGGAAGTGACCTCTGAGAATGTTTGAGTCCGACCTCCCTGCTAGATCAGGACCATAGAATCTAGTGCAGGTTGCACAGAGAGGCATCCAGATAGGTCTTGAAAATCTCCAGAGAAGGAGACTCCACAACCTCCTGGGAAGCCTTTTCCAGTGCTCTTACAATAAAGAAGTTCTTCCTCATATTGAGGTGGAACTTGTGCTGTAGTTTACATCTATTGCCCCTTGTCCTATCACAGTATGCAAGCGAGAAGAGGCTGTCCCTTCCTTCTTGACACCCAGCCCTCATATTTATATACATTGATTAGATCCCCTCTCTATCTTCATTTCTCCAGACTAAAAAGCCCCAGGTCTCTCAGCCTTTCTTCATAAGGCAGAGCTCCAGGCCGTTAATCATCATTGTAGCCCTCTGTTGGACTCTCAGGTAGGACCCTGTCCTTTTGAACTGGGGAACCCAGAACTGGATTCAGTATTCCAGGTGGGGCCTCACCAGGGCAGAGTAGAGGGGGAGGAGAACCTTCCTCCATGTGTGTCTGTATTTTGGAAGGGGCAACTGGGAAGAGAAGAATTAGGGGTGTGGAAAGAGAATATAATAAAGATGAGTTTAAATTTTATTTTGTCATACAGAATAAATAAGTTTGAGATTTATTAAATTAAAATCTGCAATGATCCAAGAAATACATCTACTTTCTATAGGCACCTTGGGGGATTTTTACCCTGCTAATTGTTAAAGGAGAGACAATAAAAAGCTTCTAGACAGGAAAGAACCTACATTGTTGACAGATGACCTGAAAGTTCAGTTGCTTGAAAAGGCAAAATATTTTGACCAAGAGAATAATTCTTCCTGTAGAGCAGTTTGAGTTGCTCTGCTGAAGCTGTTCAGCTATTTTTAACTATGCCACAGCTATTGAGATTACTCTTCAACTTACTTCATAACAGTGTAAAAAAGACTTAAGTAGTTCTTTCTCTTTGATAAATGTAGAGGTGACTATGTCAAAATCCCTTTTTGTTGCAGTTTTGGTTTATTTTGTGCAGTTTCTCTGTTGGTTTTAACAGTTCAGATGTAGATTTTTGTTTCTTGTCACTATCAGCCCCATTGTCTCCTGTTAAACTCCAGAAGCCCTACTGCATTGAGTAATTGCAGGCAAAGGCTGGAGCTGCATGTGGAATGAGGATTGTTATGATAAAGGAGAAAGAGGAGTTAAGGCTCTCTATAAAATCCGTCTTTATGCAAATGACACATAGGGTTTTACAGAACTTTGTTCTTGAACACTTTAGTGATTTAAAAGAAATAATTCCATTTCAATGGCAGTTTTACGGCAGAATTTGAGTTCAATATGTTGTTTTTTTGCTTGCCAGGATTCTTTCAAGTGTTTGAATTCAGCATCTAAAATATTTATTAGAAAATCTTTAACTTGGTATCCTGAATTTTAGGTTTTTCCAGTTTGAATGCTGATTTTTATTTACTTGGGTAAAGACCTCCGAATTAGTTTAGGGCTTTGCAAGAGTGAAGTTGTGCCTAAATTATGTCCTGCAAGTGAAGATTCTTCAGTTCACAAGGTGTGTTAGTATTGTAATTAAGTTCTTCTTGAAGAATATTTGAAGGAATGAAATGCTGTTTTCAAGACCTGTCCTCATCTTGGATTTAAAATACCTTCTTTCTCAAAGACAATAAGATGGAAAATGATACATCAGGGAAAATCTCTTTCAACTCTACAAATAAGCATCACTTAGTAGACAGGATTATGTATCTAGGTGGTTCTTTGTAGCTACTCCTGCATGTTATTTTCTCTTGACATTGTGTTGTGTATGTACTATGTAGTTTCTTTGGGACGCACTGTAGAGTTTTTATGCTTGCTTTCTGTGTGTATATCCTGTGTACTGCATCCTTTGGGAAGAAACCCGGCATCTTACCTCTACAATTACCATGCCTTTCCTTGTAATGTTGCTTTAACTTCTCTTTAGGAGAGCACAACCCAAACAGAGGAAACAATCCTGAACTTCACGAAGAGCAAAAGTCCATGAATTTGGTTTCGTTTCCACCTTCACTGTGTAGTCACTGTAGGAATCTAAGTGGTCAGGCAGAGCGAGGTGAGAGGGAAGGTCTCATATTGTGTCAGGGGAGGATTAGGTTGGACAGTAGGAAGGGTTGTCAAGCCCTGGAACAGGCTGCCATGGGAAGTGTTAGAGAACCCTTCCCTGAAGGGTGCTGAGGGACATGGTTTAGTGCTGGATTTCATAGTGTCTGGTTAATGATTTGGCTCAATGATCTTCAAGATCTTTTCCAGCGTAAATGATTATGTGATTTTATTCTACAGTTCATTCTGTAATTTCCTTGTGCCCGTGCTGATGGATTTGTGGGAAATGGAAGGCAAACACAATGTACTACATGTCATGGTGACTTGTGTGGTGATTTTGGTAGGAAACTGTAACTCTTTAAGTAACTGATTTGACATTTCTTTCAAAGACTATTTGTCTGATACCCAAACACCTGGTAACTGAAACTCTATCCAATCTGCTTGGTGGCACAGCTAAGTGGCAATGTGTATGTGTTGCACATACAACAAAAAAAGGTATTTCAAGTTCAGCTCCCACTAAATGATGAGATAATTACTTTCTCTTACCTGATAAAGATGTGCCTATAAACAAACTACGTACATAGTTGATATATATGTAGTTGATGAATGTGATAAAACCCTTGCACCCCTGCAGGGTGGGGAATCATGATCTCCTTTTTTATCTGTCTTTATAAATTTTATACCACATCCTAAAAAGACTTGCGTCTCTCACAAATTCAAACATTCCAGATTGAGGAAATTCCAGATTTAGAGTTCTTAATTCTCATTCTTTGTATGTAATTTGTGCACTGACTTGGTCATGAGTCCTGTGGTCTGGGAAGAAACCCATTTGCAGTCATAATTAAAAGAGAACTAGAAGGTGCACAGCTGATCTGCCCTTTCTGATGAATTCAGTGAGAAGAGGCACTTCTCCTTTGGTGCTCCTGGAAGAGAAGCCTAAGCCATGAGAAAAAGCCATGGTGCTGATGCTCTTTAGGGTCTATTTGTTCTTACTCTCTTTTTTTTTTTTTTTTTTTTTTTGGAGAAGGGGAGGCTGAGACCTTACTGCTCTCTACAACTATCTTAAAGGAGGATATAGAGAGGTGAGTGTTGGTCTCTTTTCCCTAATATCAAGTGACAGGACAAGAGGAAATGACCACAAGTAGTATCAGGGGAGGTTTAGACTGGATGTTAGAAAAAAATCATATGCTGAAGGAGTGGTTAAGTGTTGGAGTGGACTGCTCAAGGAAAGCGCAGTCATCATCCCTGGAGGTGTTCAAAAAATGCTTGGGCATAGCACTTCAGGAAATGTTTAATGGCTGTGGTGGTGATGGTTTGGCCACTGGACTCGATCTTAGAGGTCTTCTCCAACTTCAATGGTTTTATGATTCTCTGACTCCCACATATTCCCATGGCAATATATATTGATGTCCTGCTTTCCCCCTGTCTCCTCAGTGTGGTGTTTCCCCTACCAACACTGGCACTCAGCATTTTGCACAGAGTCACTTTAGGGAATTCTATGCATCTGCACATTCTTCTGCCTCACAACCTCTCATTTTAATTTTCTCCTGGTTTGCTTAACAGGCTTGGTTTGAGGCCTGACAGCAGGTTCAGTTTACATTTTGGGAACTCCATGAGTATTGATTTAAGGAACGGTGGAAAAGCATCCTTTGGTAGTTCAACCTTTCTGAATTTCAGAAGCTGCTGTCCATCCTGGAGGTGGCATTGCTCCTAAAGAGACTGTCATTGTAAGGAAACTGGAAATTTTGACCATATTTCACTACCAGCTCCCCTGTAATCAGTCCTCTTTAAGTCAGCATACAAATTATCTTAAAGATATGATGACTTTTTAGTTGATATACCGGTGATTTTGTCTTTGTAATTGGTAGTATCTAGAATGGATTTGTTATTAAAAACTTGGGTAGTATCTAGTTTAAGAAAAAAAAAAACCAACAAAAAAAACCAACAAACACAAATCCCAGCTTCTCACTCTGGAATTCAATCCCTAAAATTCCTAGAAGTGTATTGGCCGAACTTGCCTGATTTTCCACAGGAGAGGAGAGCCAAATTTGGTTTTCTAGAATTTGCTCTTTACTCTTTGTTATTTAGTAATTTTCTTAACTTTAAACGCATGTGAGGAGCTCATGGTTTTGTGATGTGGTTTGCCCTTTGAATAATAAGAAGAACTCTAGGGGCAGTAATGTTTATAAATAAGCATTTCCATGTTCTCATCAGTAGCTGTTTTGATTATCATAAGTTTAAACCTTGTACCCAGCAGTATAGGTATGAAGTTGGCAGTTTTTCCTGTATCAATAGACCTGTCTTTCATATGATGACTTTATTTTTTCTTTGCCTGCACGGATTCCAGTCAGTGTCCTTGATGAGATCCATTTTCTGGGCTCTTGCCTGCTCCTTAGAAGCTTCTGTCCCTTGCCTCTCCCCTCTTGAACTTTTAGAGTACCAATTTTTAAGAGAATAATTACTGCTCGTACAGCTTAGCTTCTCTTATTGTCTCTTACCAGGTTTAGAAAGCAATAACAACCAGCTCACAATATATTTACAGTCCTACTTCAGCAGTGGTTTTGTCAGTGGAACAGTAGGTCCACCCCAAGGCATCCCTCACTGCTCTCTCCCTGGGGTTACTGGTCTCTGGTCTGCTGCTGAGCTGCTGATGGGAGCTCATCCTAATCCAATTCAGTCAAACTGAGCCATGTTAGGAGAGATTTGTTATTTAAATTACTTAATCTAGTCTGTTTTATTTTGCCTGGTATGTTTAGGGAGTGCTTATATACCCAGCTCGGAGAGAAGATTTGGGAAGTGATAATTGCTAGCAGGATGTGATAGTCATTCCCAGCTGTGCACAAGGTGATTGAGGCATGCTGTCTACAGCCTGAATTTGGAAACTTGCTTCTCTTCATGGAGCACTCTGAGGGTTTTTCACACCATTGAAAAAAAAACTGCCAACACCCATTCCTCTCTGAGTTAAGCACATTTTCACCTGGGCCATTCTAGAGTGTATTGGCTAAGAGACTTCGTCCACTTTTGAATGACTCGTGCCAGCATTATTTCATAGCTGAAGTGCAGGTCTCCCTCTGGTGCCTACTTAGTAAAAGCACAAGATTTTATAGTTAGGTTGAGCAATCGAAGACCAACTGTGTGAAAAGAGAAAGGTCTCTCTTGTCCTGGTAATAACAGTTCCAAGAGCACTGACAGTAATGTTAGACAGTAGATTAATTTTTTTCCCATAGTGCTAATCTATACAAAAATTCAGAGCCATGTCCACCATCAGTGGCAGCACTGCTTGTGTGCTCTGCACCTCTTTGACAGCAAAATCTTCTCTTTGGGTGATTTGTTAGTACATATATGGAAATAAAACTAAGGGATTTTTTTGCAGTTTCTGATCTGTTCCTCACCAATTAGGTGCTCAATTTGGAAATGACCACACAAAATTTGACATTTTGTGCATCTACCTTAATGGATTTCATATTGTGACAGTCAAGATCTAATTTAAAGCCCATACTCCACCGAGGGAAAGGCTTACACATAAGACATAGGAGCACACCACCACTTGTCCCCAGCAAATGCTAAAAATTGATGTTGTCACTGAGGGAGGAATCTTTCATTTGAATCACTTCCACCTCAGAGCCTCTGCACCCTTCAGAGAACCATGTTTTACATATCACTCCTGCCCTTCACAGCTATCTATCTGCAATTTTTTTTCCATTTGTATTCCCAAGAACACTTAGCACAGAAGTTTCTCAGAAATCCCCCAGTAATGCCATATACATTTTGGCTGTACATTACTGACATTTGAGAGTACCTTGATAACTCCTGCTATGAACAGGCAGTTCTTAACCAACCACGGGTGATGTGTATGAGTCAGTCCTGCCTCTTGGTATTTGCAGAAATAAGCTTGTTTTTAAAATGACCAAACCAATTGCCTAGAAGCACAGTTCTAGAGGAATGCCACTTAAAGTTTCAGACACATGAATTTCTCATGCTTTCTCGTGAGCCAGCATATCTCTAAAAACCTGATATGAGAAACAAATCAATATTAAATGATTTGGACTGTCCCAGCATGAGCAAGGTCAAGTTGATCTTTAGAAGTGATTCCCCACTTCTTGTGAAAATTAACCCTATCCTAGCCAAACCCAGGACATTATCCATTCCTTACTCTATGCCAGCTATGTCAGGCTGAGATCCTACACTTTCCAACTATTTACCACTATATTTCCTGTCATATATTTATATATACACATACATGTACTTGGATATCATCCCCTTAATCTATGGGCCATCCCTCTAACGTGTCCATTGAGCTCATTTATGACTCATGACTTTGGGGCTTCACCTCTTCTAAGTCTCTCAGGGCAGGAGAGATGATATCGGATGGTTGCATGCTGCATCCAGAGCTCACGGCTGGTGTATCTGACACAGCCCATGCTCACGAAGATGTTGATGTTGTTGCTGGGGGGTCTGTTGATAAAACAATATCAAGTTCCATCACGGATGCCACTTACTTGGTTTCATCAAAGCAACTTTGAGCTTTAATGCTTTTTGGAAAACTGCAGGTCACCTTCTTCTTGGTTTGTATAGGGGCAAGGGTGGTGTCAGCCTTCAATCTTCCTGTATTTCTCTACTCTCATGATACAGAGGTACCTTTTCCTTATCTGAGTGATAGGCTATAGTTTTGGATGTTATCGTAGAATGGCTTTGGTTGGAAGGGGCCTTAGAGATCATCTACTCTAACCTCCCTGCCATGGACAGGGACATCTCTTAACTAGACTTATGTTGTTCAAAGCCTCACCCAACCTGGCCTTGCATGGTGGGGACATCCACAGCCTCTCTGGGTAACCTATTCTAGAGCCTCACCACCTTTGTACTGAAAAACTTCCTGAAATCCAGTCTAAACCTGCTCTCCTTCAGGATAAAATCATTCCCTCTTGTCCTATAAGTAAACAGTCGGGTCATAAATTCAGCTGAAATATAATTACCTTGGTCTGCTTCTCAGTGGAATTAGTTCTCCAAAGGGGTATGATATGCATCAGCACAAGAATGTCCCAGCACAGAGGTGAGAGAGAAATAGAAGGGAACTTTTTTTTTTTTTTTTTCCTGTTTGTCCTGGATTTGCTGAGGCATAATCCTGGACCAGCATGGGCTGCTTGGCCATTAACAGTTTGAAGTCAGCCAGGGCAGCTGATCTGAGCTTGCTACAGGTGTATCCCAGACCAGAAACGTCACACTAGCAATAAAGAGGGACATTTGTTGAGGAGAGGGGCTCTTCTCCTGACCCTGCTTCTCTTCTTGATTGTTGTGACCACTGTGTGTTCACTGGGGTGGCTATAACTTTATGTACTTTAGTAGTGTCAGTTTGACTGTTTCCTTAAATCGCTTTTCGTTTTACTCCATGGGTCTCCTCTCCTTTTTTCTGATCCCCTTCTCTGTTGGGGAGGGGTCATCGGGTGGTACAGCAACTGCTGGTGTTTAGCCCCAGATATAGGGGTTAAACACAGGCATCTTTTTTTCAATTTTAAAAAGATCCTTAAAAGGCAGGCAGCAAGCTGCTGTAAAAGTGCTCCTGTTTTTCTCAGTTGGATGAGCTCTTAGCTTGAATATCTGGCTGTAAGTGGTCTTTGTGTTGTCCTCCCATATTTTTCTAATTTTTTCTTAGAAACCAAAAAGCATTGAAGAAGCTCTTTCACACACTGCCATTTGGTTTTGAAAAGGAATAAACTGGCCTCTAAATGCTTTGTGATTGTGGTGCTATCCAAGGCAGGTCACTGACCTAGTCTGAGAGCAATCCAGAGTACTAGATTACATTTTGACTGCTAGCACTTAATACCTTCTTAAATTCTGCCCTTGAATTTTGATGTCTTCTCAAAGACAGACAATCTAGGTCCTAGTGGTAGCAGATGTACATGGGGAGGTGACAAAAGCTTGCTTGCTGTTATTTTTTTCTGTGGTATAAAAAGTTGTTTTGTCCTGGAGACTGAGTCAGATGCTTTCTAAGGCCTCTGAATCTTACTCCTCCATTTTCTTCCCAATGAAACTTCCTTATTTTCATGTAATTGTTTTGTCTTTAAGAATTTATTTGTTTATATATTCCAAAGTGTCTTGGAATCAGTTATATATTCAGTGTCTTGGAATCAGTTATATATTCCAAAGTGTCAGGAAACCCTCTCAAGAATACTGTGTTCTCAAAATGCGCTCAGTGCTCTGGGGCAACATTGCTCAAAAAGGCTTCATAATCCTCATAATAAAATAAAGGTAACACTAAAAATTACTGAAAGAGACCCAAATCTTGGTCAGTGTCAGGCTGTAGAGAGGTTTGATGAAATAATGTTATTCTTCTACCTGTTTACACCTGCACTGCATTCCTAAAGTGGGAATCACAGGAGGGATTGTACTGCAAGGTGCACACAATTTAAAACATTCTTTTCTCTTGAGAATTCCAGACCTTAGACTAGTTGCTGGGGGAGGAGGTGTTCAGAAGAATATATTCCAGCACCAAAAAGGTACTTCTGAATATCCAGGTGCTTTTCTTGAGGAAAGCAATGCCTTTCTGGAAAGCAGTATTTAAAGAAGATCATTTCAGTGCGAACCAGGTCCATTGTAGGAGTAGTTCTTGTTAAATGGGTTTTGCACACATCTTGAGCAGTTGACTTCATTGAGGTCTGAGTGTTACAGTATGAGCATATCTAACAGGCCATAGTCTTCACTGAGGCTTAAGCACATCTTTGATCCTGTGAATCTTGACTCAAATTTAGCATCTAGATCTTCAGACCTTAGCACTGTTGAGTATCAGCCAGGCAACTGTTAAACAGTGATGCTCACAGTGCCGTAGCCTATTTCTTCATCCATGATGTTCTTCATGCTTTCCTACTTGGACATTTTATTCCCACTTTCTAATCCAAATCACTTTCAAAAAGGTTATTTATTAAATTCACTGCTAAAAAATCACGTGCTTGTCTTTTTCATTAAACTACTGTTTTGTTTTGATGAAACTGCATTCAACCTTTGATCCTTTGTCTATCCTAATCCTCACCTTCTTTTTACTTGGCTTCTTTCACAATGTTCCTTCTCCTCTGCTTGAATCCTGATTCTTAAATGTTATTTCCTTAAGTTGCATTATTTCCTCAAACATTATTTGTTGCATCTGGAGTATTGTGTCCAGTTCTGGGCTCCTCAGTTCAAAAGAGACTGGTAACTACTGGAGAATGTCCAACAGAGGCTGCAGAGATGCTGAGGGAAGTGGAGCATCTCTCCAAAAGGAACAGTTGAGATACCTGTGACTATTTAGCCTGAAGAGAAGATTGAGAAGAATTTTCTCAATAGCTAAATGGTGAGGGTCAAGAGGATGGCACAGACTCTTTTCAGTGGTGGCCAGTGACAGGAAAAGGGGCAGTGGGCACAAACTAGAACCCAGGAGGTTCCATTTGAATATGAGGAATAGCAGTTTCCTTGTGAGGGTGTCAGAGCCCTAGACACTGATCCTGGGCAGCCTGCTCTGGAAGACAGTGCTTTAGCAGGGAGATTGGACTAGATGATGCCTAGAGGTCCCTTCCAACTGCCACTGTGATCAGATTCTGTGAAATCCTTAGTGAAAATAAAACCCAACAACCATCTGTTCTTCCACCTTGACACCTGAACACAGTGAGGAATGTAGAGTTATCTTCTAAAATATGCTCTTCTTTAGAGAGTATACTCTTTAATGATACTTTCTCCTGACCTTTTTGTCCTCTCTTATTGTATTTTAAATCTTTTTAGATCAGCTATGTAACTCAGCACTCACCAGCAGGATTTCAAGTTGTTTGACAGGTGCCAAATGGAGCACTTTAAAAGATTTTCTCTGATGCCATAGTGAGATCTGTGTCTGCTGATTTTGATGCATTAGCATTATTGGTAGTAATCAAAATATCTCACAAACTTTGGCATGATTGAACCATGCCACTAAATGTGAAACTTGGCGGTTAAAACAGAATCTCTTTACCTTTGGTCCTTTGCCCTCACACTTAATACTGCTGTTGCTAGATCCATCATACCTGGATTCAACATTAAGGAGAGTTTTTATGGAAACAAGAATAAAGTAAATGCTGGTGCCTTGCTAAGTAGCAGGTTATTCACTTCTGTTTTCTAAACAAGAGCAAAATCAATCCCACAGCTTTTATTTCTGTGGAAAACATGTGCTCATTTTTCNGAAAAAAATGTTTTATTATCATGGCTGAAATATGTATGCAGATTTGAGGCCAGAAGCAGTTAGAGATGTACATGAAATACATGAAAGGAGCATGTGTAGATTCCCACATCTGAAAATGTTCATACATCTACTGTACTTGGGGTTCCTTATGTTCCTTGCCATAT
This sequence comes from Psilopogon haemacephalus, assembly GCA_013396835.1. Taxonomy (NCBI): domain Eukaryota; kingdom Metazoa; phylum Chordata; class Aves; order Piciformes; family Megalaimidae; genus Psilopogon; species Psilopogon haemacephalus. The sequence continues at coordinate 173,716 of VWZI01002458.1, read as the reverse complement.
TTCCCTAATGAAGCTGTTCATTTCCTAAATAGCTGTCCCCATCTGCACTGCATTAGCAGATCCCTACTGTTAAGCTAAAACATTGGCTGAAACTGTCCTTTAAATTTAGAATTTGGTCTGAGTTTAATTTAGACAGTGTTTACTAATATAACCTCTTGTCTTTCTCTGGGGAGGTTGAGGCAGTAAAGTAGTAACAGTTAACAGAGCAACTCTCGGTTAGCTGGAAGAAAACTGAATCTGAGGAATTTAAAATTCACTTCTTGACATAATATGGAAGCAACAATATGGTGTAAGATAAGCAAACAAAATACAGATTAATACAAATGCCACATATGCTTCCACTTGGGAGTGCTGGTGGACAGCAGATTGCCCATGAGCCAGAAATGTGCCCTTGTGGCCATGAAGGCAAACATTCTCTTGGGGTGCATTTAGAAGAGTTGAGGGAACCTCAGGTCATAGGGAGGTTCTTCTTCCCTAATGAGGCCATATTTTCAGTACTGCCCCCAATTCTAGGCTTCCCAGTTCAAAAGAGAGTGGGAACTACTGGAGAGACTCCAGCAGAGGCCAGAAGATGCTGAGCATCTCTCTTGAGGAGAAATGGCTGAAAGACCTAAGGCTGTTTAGCCTGGAGAAGAGCAAACTGAGAAGGGATCTTCTCCATGTTTATCAATAGCTTGGGGATAGGAGAATGAGGCAGTTTCTTTTCAGTGGTGCCTAGCAACAAGGGGCAACAGGCACAAACTGCAGAAAGGAAAAGCTTAAGTAAACTTGAGTTTTAAGTACCTAATCCGTTCATAGCAGTAGGAGGAAATTTTCTTAGAGATGCACAAAGATGTATATTTTTAAAAATTTCTGAAATCGGTGTGTAAATAAATAGTATTAAAAAAGCCTAAGTGAAAGAATTTTTATGACTTAAGATATTTTACTTCCAAAATGTTGAAGCATAAACACAAAGTCAAGTTTAGCTCTTTGATCCTGATTATTTTCACACACATACACACAAACAAAATCATGTTAACTAAGAATGCCAAGATGAGCAAAATGTTTAAGTGCATAACCTGCATTTTGTTAAATAATACTAAAATAATCAGAAAGAAAAGTTTCATGCACTGTAGCTAAATTTTAGTTTGCATCCAAATGACAAAAAATCATGTAAGTTGTAAGTAAACCTTTGGGTATTCAGTTCCCTTAATTATTTTAGGATTAAGAATGATGCAATTTTTGGCTGAATAAAAGAGAGTTAAGTCTTTTCCCTACCTTATCATCGGAGTGATAAGTGTCAGTGATGTCCTGTTCAACAGACGCCTCAGTTAAACGATTGTGTTTAGCATTTTGACTTAACGACAACCAGTAAAAATAGGCTCTTCAAGCAAGTACAACACCTTGATTTAAACCAGGATTAAAGGGAATGGGATACTTAGAAGAAACAACTGGACAAACTGAATCATAAAAGATTTGTTCCCAAAGTATGATGAATGTTCCCCAAATGTCACAAAAGAGAAAAATCTGAACAGGAATCTTTGGAAGCTGCAGATAGAGTTGAAGAGTAAAAAGCCTGAACTGAGCCGGGGGGGTAAGGAACTCTCACTAAGTTGACCTGATTCATTGCCATTTTCTCTGTGTGTCCAGGGGAGTAAAAGAGCAGGAAAGAAAGTGGGATCAAATTAAAGTAAATTTGATTAGGAGGAGGATAGAATGGGAAAAGTAAATTTAAAAAGCAGGAGCTGGCTGAACTTTGTTCTAGCACATTTGTAGTACCTGAAACATTCTTTCATTGGCTGTCTTAAAGGAGGCTTTCTGCATGGTGTGGCATGCTTTGTTTCTCATTCTCTTGATGCAGGTGTTAAGTCTTTTACACTAAACCCCCCACCAAACTCATTCAGCTGATTGGAAAAAGTTCCGGTGCTGTTAACTACCCAGCAAAGTGTAAGGTGAGTCTTGAGTCAGGAGACTCCTAGTTTGACAAAGGTCCGCAATTACTGGGGGCTGGACCCGATCGTCCAGACAATAGGAGGTGGAGAAGAGCAGCTTCGCCGTTCATTTTCGTTGCAGTTTTTAAGCAGAGCTGAGTGGGAGCTTGGTGGTCTTCTCGTTGAGTTATCCCAAACTAGTTTCCTGCCGTGTATAAGCGCTGCTGTGGAGCTGATCGATTGGTGAGGAGATTTGGAGAAGGGGTGAGTTTACCAGAAGGGGAGGGGAAAAAAAATCCTGACTCCTTTCTGAAATCAGCCAAAGTCCAGTGCTTTCGGTGTCAGGACACTCTGTGGGTGGGATGAGTGGGAATGTGGCAGAAAAACTTCAGTTGTCATGAAAGTTCCCTTGTAGGAAAGCCAGGCCGGGTGATGTGATGAAGTGACCTTTTGAAGGCCTTGGTTTTATTTGTGGCAGGGGTAGGAACTTTGTAGTGCTTAGTCACCTACTCTTCACTGGGCTAAGTCATGATGAAGTCAGTTGATTGTGGGGATGGGCTAAAGGAAAGTAGAAGGAAGATAAAACCGGGCTGCAAGACAGAATGTGTTGTGACAAGTGGGACGAGACGTTCTGTGACCCACTACAGGAAGCCTTTGGACATTTCGGTAGCTGCAGAAGAAGAGTTATAATTATCACTGAGTGGTTTCTCGCAGTCATCGGGTGTGTCAAATCGCATAAAGCAGAGGAGAGAGCCTGTGGGAGTGGTATCCTCAGTGGAAACTCTATCTGATGACTGCGGAGGCCATCAAAGCCAACAGCAAGGTCCCTAGCTAGCCTTTTTGAAGAAGACTTTTCTCTGTTTTGGCTTCAATATCTAATTCCTGTCAGAGTTCTTGGTTTCAAAGTAATTCCCAAAGCCTTTCTGATGCCTGTTAACTGACAGAAAATGAATAAAAGGCCAGCTAACTCAGTTATTCCTCACAGTGATTACCTTTCTAGTGATTAATGTAATTAAACTGATTCTTCAGAAGGTGCAATATCCTTTTAACCAATATAAGTGATGGGAAGAAAAATAGTGCAGTTATGACTGCTTCTTTCAGTGACAGTTGATGATTTATCTACACCTTAGTGTAGACCTTCATTCTGTGCCATCAAACCACAGCTAAATTTGTGTTAGGCTGGCAGAAATCAGCACTGGTGCCTTTTCTTGTGCCTGGTTGCTCCTTCTCGCCCTGTGCATGACAAAGCTTTTGAGCAGTAATGGTGCAGCGTGATACTGGAAACCAACAAATTTTAACCAAGTTTTTGGTTTTGTGTGGGGTTGTGTTTTTTTGGTGGGGATTTTTTTTTTTCCCCCCCTTTATTGGGACATTTTAAAGATGGTTCTGTTTCCCAGAGTGCTTCGTTGTGTAGCCCATACCAAAAGAAAAGTACCCGGTGTCATAATGTTGGAAGCCACTCACTTATGCTGGTATTTTTAACACATTGTAATGGAAATGTGGGAGGATTGTGTGGTTTGGTTTGTTTTACTTTGGAAGGCTAGGCTTTTGCATTACCATCAGCCTCTGGAATTGGTATCCTAGGTATGTGGCTGCCTGAAAATCACCTTAATGTGGGACTGAATTCCATTGAGGGTGTTAAATCCAGAGATTGTAGCCAGCTGTGTCTTGTATGGAACATCTCTGGAGTAAGCAGGATCTTAACCCGTGTAATGGCTTTAAAGTGTCCTCTACTTTGCTTTCCTGGAAGTTGATTAACCTTGAAACATCAGATTCCTCACTGAAAGGATTTCTGCATTTTGTCTTCTGGTGGCCTTAGCTTTTCCATAGAGCTTATTTAACCTGTTGTGAGTTAAATATTAATCCTTACCCTTCTAGTCCTTAAGTACTGAGTGGGTTTTGATGTAAGAAACAGTGTCTGTTCCTAGGAAGGGGGTGGTAGTTGGACTAGATGACACTGAGAGGTGCTTTCCAACCCCATCTAGCCTGGCTTTGAAAAGTCCTGGTCTCAAAGCCTCCATAACTTCTCTGGTCAACCTGTTTCAGTGCCTCCACACCCTCACAGGGAAGAATTTCCTCCTAATATCTCATCTAAATCAAATTTCTTCCAGTTTGAAGCCCATGTCCTGTCACTACATGTCCTTATAAAATGTTCCTCTCCAGCTGTCTCATAGTCCCCTTCAAATACAGGAAGGCTGCACTAAGGTCTCCCCAGACCCTTCTGTTCTCCAGGCTGAGCAACCCCAATTCTCTCAGCCCATCTTTGTAGGAAAAATGCCTTTTTCCAACTGGAAAAATAGTTCATCTACTCATAAATCCCATGGAGAAACAGAATGTCAGAATGCAGAGGCAGCTGTGCACATTGAGGTTGATTAATTAGAGGAAACTGGTATCATCAGCTTCGTTGGGTAAACTTGGATTGAGGAGTGAAAGGAGCCATATTGCAGGCAGTGACTGGGGCCGTGGGTGCATACAGCACATTCTGGGACATGTTGGAATTGAGGTCAGGAATACAGAAGGAGGCAGTTATGTTGTTCCTAACTATTGTCTGGAATTGCTTAGCGTGCTTTTTCTGTATTTGAAAACAGAAATGGAGTCATGATTTCATATCCAGAAGCTTGAATTCTGTCTTGCTGAAGTAAGCTTTTGGTGTAAGGGTGAGAGGAGCCTGGTAGGAGGCTGTAAGTGCCCTATTGTCCTTCCTCAGACACAGTGGTTCCAAAGAAAGCTGCCGTTGCTGTCTTTATGTAGGACAAGTGCCTCAGGATCTCTAAGAGAAAAAAGGAGGCAGAAAAAGCTTCTAGGAGCTTATACAAAGTCAGGGTCTCTTCTTACTGATTTTTGGTCAAGTGATCAGCAGGAGCAGACTCATGTCACCATTTCTTTTGCAAGCAGTAGGCTGTTGGAAAGCCTTGTTTGGTGTCAGTAGAGAGGAGTGTTACTGTGGAAATAAGTGGAATTTGCTAAAAGAATATACTATAGCAGGTCTGCTCTTAACTATCCTGTGATTTTCTTGCTCTTTTTTCTTGTTAGAGTTCCTGTTTCTGAAGTTTGTTTAGCCATGAACAAAGTGTTCTTCAATGGATATGAGCTGTGGGTTTGTTGTGACCTGCACTCTTCTTAAAACACTCTTTAGATGAAATGTGTTGAATCTTTATAAGCTACTTTTTTATTAAGGATAGTGTTGGCTGTGCCAAGTTTGAGACTGGCACTTTTCATGACTGCAGTGGAGAGATACCAGTAACAGAATTTGGCAATTGCAAATGGCTTGTTTAGGGAAACAAAGATCCAGGATTTGCTTCCTGTGATAAAGCTTTTACAAATGGATTGAAGAGGAGAAGAATTTCCTTGGGGGTGTTTCAGCAGCCTGTGAACGTGGTGCTCAGGGACATAGTTTAGTGTTGACCCTTCCATGCTGGGTCGAGGGTTGGACTGGATGATGTTTAAGGTCTCTTACAACCAGATGTATTTTGTAATTTCTGCCGTTATCCAACTCTACCGGTAAAGTTTGGTGCTAAAGCAGGTACCTTAGCACCACATTTCTGCATCTTTTAAATGCCTCTAGGAATGGGCATTCAGTCACCTCCCTGGGGAGCCTGAAACCTACCCTGGGGCAACATGAGGCTGTTTCCTCTCATCCTATCACTTGTTCCTTAGGGGAAGAGGCCAACCCCCACCTCATTAAAATCTCCTTTAAGGTAGCTGTAGAGAAGCAGGAAGTCTCCCCTCAGCCTTCTGCGGTGCAGTGTAAACAACTCAAATTGCCTCATCTGCTCCTTGCAAGACCTGTTCTTAGATCCTTCACCAGCTTTGTTGCCCTTCTCTACACACACTCCAGCAGGTCTTGTGCTTTTTGTAGTGAGGGGCCCCAAATAACCCAGTACTCTAGGTGTGAGTCCCCCCTTACCAGTGCTGAGGGACAATTACTTCCCTGGTCCTGCTGGTTGAGTTACGGCTATTTTGGCCACCTGAACACACTTCTGGCTCCTCTTCAGCTGGCCGTTGAAAATGTTTCAGTATCTCAAATGTGTAAGCCTGTCCTGTCTTTGTAAATTAGAGGTTAGATGTTCTGACCGTTTCTGCAATAGCTGGATCACTATAATTAAGGTTAAAAGCTGCTGATAAATTCTGCAGTATGCTGTAACTTGCACCACAGCTTCCTGTGATTGTTTCAGTGTATATTGTATCTGAATGGATCTGTGATTTTAGATTGCTGCTATTTTAACGTCAATCATCAGTAGTGACTTCTGAGCCTGTAAATCTCAAGCAAACTGTTTCTGCAGAAAGTTAATTCCCAAAACAAAGTGAGTGTGTCACAGCTTCTCCTTTCCCACCCCTTCTCTGAGGTCTTCTGGTTCTTCTTACGCAGATCTTTTTTTCTGTTTGGAACTGTTTTTCAGTAGATCATGAAGGATTTGCAGGTGCAGTGATGCTCACTTTGAATGTAACTGTGAGGCATAAAACCTCTTAAAATGCCTTTGGAGGAGGTGGCTGATCTGCCAGGCATGGCATACACTACAGCTGCCATTCCATGGAACTATTGGCACTGATGAGAATGCACTCTATAAATCGTCTCTTGTCTTTGTTAACATGGTGGAAGGATATAAGTCATAAAGTTGACAACAAATTATGAGCTTGATTGAGACAACTATTTTTGTAGGCAACTTGATTAGAAATTGTGTATACAGAGTGTGAATTAAAGCTTTAATTACAACCTGCGGGTCAGGATATTAATTGAATGCTGCGGATAGCCGCAGTTAGCTCTTGCATGACTTGTGCCCAGGAATCCTAAAAGAATGGACCATCTTTGATTGAAATAAAGCCTGTGGAAAAAGAAGAGAAATATCACTATTTGTTTTAGCACAGCTATTTAGTTTTTCAAAGGAGGGTTGCAATATAAAATCCTCTTTGTTGCGTTGATAGCATGAAGAGCCACCAGAAGTGGTGACTCCTGTTCATACACATAAATGTCTTCCATCTCCACTGCTTCCTCAAGAGGAGGCTGGGAACTCCAGCAAGCTGTAAAGTGATGATCCTGTTTGAACTCATCCTGCTGGTCCTGACTGCCAGAAGACAGTCGAGTGGGTGAATTCCGCATCATCAGGCCTTGGGATAGATCAGGTATCATCCCTCATCCCAGAGCTGTCACAAAAGAACACAGAAGCTCTGTCATTTGTTGTAGCTAATTTGACAGAAAGGCAATAATTGTCACCATCTGGTCTGTGTTTATTTTGTATAGCTCTGGCTTCCAGAAGTACGTAGATATAATAGAGCCATCACCATAGCAGAGAGTCCTGTGCCATCTAGACACTGGCTAGTCATATCATAAGTGGTAGGACTCAGGTTGTTCCAGAAGAGGTTTAGATTTGGCATAAGGATCAATTTCTTCCCTGAAATGGTTGTCAATCCCTGTGGCAGGCTGCTCAGGGCAGTGGTGGGAGTCCACATCCCTGGAGGGATTTAAAAGTTTGTAGATGTGGTGCTCAGGGACATGGTTTAACAGCGACCTGGCAGTGCTTGCTTGATGGTTGGACTCAATCTGAAAGGTTTTTTCCAACCAAAATGATTCTTTACAGTGAAGGTGGTGAAACACTGGAACAGGTTGCCCAGGGAGGTTGCGGATGCTCCCTCTCTGGAGGTGTTCAAAGCTAGGTTAGATGAGGCCTTGAGCGACCTGTTCTAGTGGGAGGTGTCTCTGCCTATGGAAGGGGGGTGGAACTAGATGATCTTTGAAGTCTCTTCCAATCCAAATCATGCTATAAAATGCAGCAGATCAGTTTACAGCAGTTCATTGACTGTTAATCCAGCCACTGTTGTGCTAATCAGATTATTCAGCCTCAGGAGCATGTGGCCACAGGGTTACCTTCACAGGCGAGAAGTGGAGTAACATGGAGTTGAAGTGAAGATGAACTCAGGGATTTTTACAGTATCTTAGTGTAAACTTTTAAATGGTGTTGTTCAGACTTAACCCGTACGTTACTCTGGGTTTGATGTATTAAGCTGTTTGCAAACTTTACCTGCTGGTGTTAACTGCACCAAGAAACACTCTGAACTGGGGTTGAATCCTGCTGTTGGGAATTATGTACTTTCTAATAAAATATGCACTTTGATGGTTTTAGTGCTCATTCTGTGGCACTTCAGGTGGATTATGATGTCCTCCTCAAATCTGTGTTTGAGTAACTGCCTTCCAAAAACTACTTCCTTTGTTAACTTTAAGCAAAACTTGGCACTTCAATTGTTTTCTTGTGATGTGTGCTGCTAGATACTGCTTGCATTTTTTTTTTCATGTAGAATGCATTTATTTTATTTACAGTAGTACTTGAATACTCTTTATCACTGACTTCTTCCAGATTTTAACAAACAAGATGTAGTCATTCCTAAACGTGACTGATTGCTTATGGATGATTCTTTAGGTCTCATTTTGTACATGGAGAAGTTTCTAGTTCAACCAGAGGTGATTTCATTTGTGTGCAAGACTTACTTCTACTCTAGCTTTTGCTTCTGAATTGGGGAGTGTCTATTGTAGTAGTTTGGCTCAATTGGAGAAAATCAGTTGAATGAAGCAGTTGGTGCTGTGACCCTAACTTCTATTCTGTTGTGCAGCACTTCTGTTTTGGACTAGATTTAGGAGAGCCTTTCAGAATCCAATACCCATGCCACGACATGTGTTGAAACTGTTCAGAGCTGTTACTTGCTTGCACTTTGTGGCACATTAGGGGTTGAAGCATGGTAGATACCACCATGGCATTGGTAAGACCAGTTCCAGCTTTTATTTATCCATAAAAAATCCACATTGTGTACAAAAACTGGTCTGTGACCAAAAACATTGCATAGTAAATGGGAACAGAGTGGAGGGGAGAAGGTTTTGCTTCTCAGTTGCACTGTTGCTCTGAACAAAAGCACTGATGTCAACACAGCCTTCAGCTATCAGAGCAAGGTCTTATCATATATTTTACAGGGAACAGCAAGAGTATGAAGTCAGACAGATTCTCTGCTGTTAACTTTAAATTAATTTAGCCTGACATGAATGTGAGGACAGAGAGCAACATCATGCGAATGGAAAGTGGGAAACGGATTTATGATACACAAGGCAGCACTTGTTGAATATTTATATCCTTATTTACATGTTTAATTTGGTCATTCTGGTATTTGTTAATCCCCCATGACAACTAATATATTAAAATCTATTAAAGTATGAATTTTTAAAATATATGTATACAAAAATATACACACACAGAGTATTCCTTGTATACAGTTTACAAATAGTGCCCAAATTACAATGCTTTAGACTAAGAACATCCTCTTGAATTTTATCTGTGCTTTGGCAGACCTGAAATAAAGATCTTTCAGGAGAGATGGCAATTGTGTGTCCTTTTTCTGGCCATATAATGATGGAGCAGTTACTGTACCTGGCCTGACCAGAGGTGCTTGTCCTCTGTTGGAAGGTGACATCCTCTTAGATGTGTCAGAAAATGCTGCCTATATGGCTGCTTTCCAAACCAGTTATTTCAGGATGCCTACATTAGCTCAAATACTCTTAATATCTAAACCAGGTCACTTTGACAAAGCTACATTAAGGAGTAATGACACGAGAAGCTGTGCTAGCAGATGGGGAGGAGCTGTTGTCTCTGAGTGTGGGACAGGGAGGAGCAGTTCTGATAGTGGTGTTAATAAAGCAATTCAAAGTGTCTGCCGCTTCAGGAGGAGAAAGCAAACATGAGCTGATTCTCACTACATTGATGAAAATAAAGGCAATCTAGCATTTTACAGAGGGCAATCTTAGGTATAAGTGGTGTGGAGGGTTGTAATTTGGGTGCTCTGCCATTGGGTTACACTTCCTAGCAGTGCTTTGTTTTCTGTGATTTACTATGAGCTGGGGTTTTGAGTGCCATTGATCGGAGCCCCAGGTGGGTGAAGTGATAACATAGCATGCTGAAATAAACTGGGAGGTACTCTTCTATGATAGAGCTACAGCATCAGTGGATAAGGGAAGAGCAGCTGATGCCATCTACCTGGAATTGTGTAAAGTGTTTGACACTGTCCTTCAGAATGACAGCCTGGTTGCCAAATTGGACAAGCATGGACTACTCACTGGATGAGGAACTGGCTGGGTGCTCATATGCAGAGAGTTGCGGTCAGCAGCTCAATGTCCAGTAAAGACCAGTGACAGATGACGTCCCTCAGGGGTCAGTGCAGGGAGCAGTGCTGTTTAACATCTGTCAGCAAGATGGGCCCTCAGCAAGTCTGTGTATGACACCAAGCTGTGTGGTGTGGCTGACATGCTGGAGGGAAGGGATACCATCCAGAGGCACTTTGACAGGCTGGAGAGGTGGGCCCAAGCCAACCTCAGGAAGTTCTACAAGGCCAAGTGCAAGGTCCTACACCTGAGCTGGGGCAATCCCAAGTGCAAATATAGACTGGGCAAGGAGTGGCTCGAGAGCGTTCTGGAGGAGAAAGACTTGGGGGTGCCAATTAATGAAAAAACTCAACATGAGCTGGCAATGTGCACTCGCACCCAGAAGGCCAACTGTATCCTGGGCTGTGTCAAGCAGGACGAGGGAGCTGATTCTGTCTCTCTACTCTGCTCTTGTGAGACTCCAACTGGAGTACTGTGTCCAGTTACAGAGGTTCCAATACAAGAAGGACATTGAACTGTTGGAGTGGGTCCAGAGAAGGGTCAAAAAGGTGATTAGATGGCTGGAGGACCTCCCCTTTGGGCACAGGCTCTTGGGGCTGTTCAGCCTGGAGAAGAGAAGGCTCTGTGGAGACCTTATGATGGCCTTCCACTACCTGAAGAGGGCCTACAGGAAAGCTGGGGAAGGACTTTTTACCAGGGCTTGTAGTGGTAGAACAAGGGGGAATGGATTGAAGGTTGAAGAGGGCAGATTTAATCTGGGTATTAGGAATACATTCTTTACAGTGGGGATGGTGAGACACTGGAAGAAGTTGCCCAGGGAGGTTGCAGAAGGCCCCTCCCTGGAGTTATTGAAAGCCAGTTTGGATGAGGCCTTGAGAAATCTGGTCTAGTGGAATGTGTCCCTGTCCATGGCAGAAAAGGTTGGAACTAGATGATCTTTAAGTCCCTTCCAATGCAAACCATTCTATGATCTTTTACCACCCAGATAGTTTGCCTGATAGCTTCCACTTACCTTTGGTTTATCTGTTTATTGTTAATTATCTGGTTTATTGTTACGTTTGTGTCTACAAGGAAGCAGAGACAGACTTTTTAGCAGAGCCTGTTGTGACAGGACAAGGGGTGATGTTTTTTACACTAAAACAGAAAATAATTCAGAAAGAAGATTTTTTTTTTACACTTAGGGTAGTGAGACATTGGCCCAGGTTGCCCAGAGAGGTGGTAGAAGCCCCATCTCTGGAACCAGTTCAGGTCAGGTTGTTTGGAGCTCTGAGCCGTCTGCAGGGGGTTGGGCTAGATGACCTTTAAAGGTCCCTTTCAAACCACTCAATGATTCTATTATCTTTGCCTTTTATATAATTTACGTTTTTGCTTTGATTCTTCCACAACACTTGAAAACTATCTGTTAGCAGCCAATCCTGGCTGCACAGAACCTTTTAATTAATACTAAAAACAAATATTACCCTGTGTCAGAAAGCATTGAACGCTGCAGAAAAGGTAGTTGGCATGAGCTCGTTGTCTCTGGCATTTCTGGCATGATCTTGGCTAAGGATTTGGTCTAGCTTTTACCCTGGTAGTTTTGGGCATGTTGCCAAGTTTTAACTCTGAGCTAACTCAGCGTAAGATCAGAAAAGCATTTGCTTAGCTCTGAGGTGATAGTAGCAGGGGGAGAACTAATTCTGAACATGTGGATATTGCCTCCCTATATCATCAAACCCCAGTGTACCCCATGTACAGTCTGGAAGGAGGACTGTATGTCCTATCATAAGACTTTGAGATGTCTTGCATTAGAGCAGCCTGCTCTAGGTGACCCTGCTTTACCACAGGGTTTGGACTAGATGATCTCCAGAGGTCCTTTCTAACCCCCACTATGCTGGGATTCTGTGATATTTCATGTCATGTCACTGCTGTATATCAAAGTAGAAATGGATTACTTGGGCAAGCTTTCTTTTTCAGAAGAAAAATGGGAAAAGTACAAGGTTGCCACAAAATTGAGTTTAAATATGTCACTAGTTGGGGGTGAATATTTCTCCACTATGCCCAAACTTACTGCACACTGTGGAAGCATTCCAATTTCCTTTTCCTGAATCTGGATGAGAAACACGTTTGTCACTGGTGTCAGACACAAAATAACTGAAGCAGAATATTCCTGAGCAGTTTTTCAGGTGGTCCTCAGGGAGTTGGACTAATCAAGCTGAGGTAATCCAAAAAGTCCCTCACTGGAGCTCTAAGGCCACATGATAAATTGTGTATCACAGGTTAATTGCTGTAATTTTTGTGTTGTAAATAAAATAAAAAGATGTCTTCAAGAAGAATTAGAGGGTTAGGTAAAAGTCCTCTTTTAATAAAAAAGGGCAATACCAGAGGAGGCTTTGTTGCAGGCTTGGACAACACAGCTAAATATAACCCTTTTCTTTCTGCATTTCTGCTTGGTCTATAAATCATCAGGTTGGGAATGGATTTTTTTGTGCGTGCTGTTCTAGAGTTCATCTGTTATCTCTGCAAGGTGTCTGTTTTTTTGGATGAGAAGGATGTCTTCCTACTTGAAAAGGGCATGTCCTTAATGGGTGGCCTTTCAGCACTGAAAGACATTAGTAGAACTTTGTGCCTGGTAATCGATGCTGCTTGTTACAAAGATTTCCTGCTAGACAATAAAAATCCCTTGCTAGCAGTAGAGATCTTATTCTGAGAGTTGTGGTTTTAAAAATCTATTTTAAAAGGTCAAGAAAGGGAGAGAGGATAAGCAGAAACTATGACACACACTGCTTTTTGGACAATAGATCAAGTTTAATTTCTGAGCTTATGTTTTATTTTAACATTCAAGGCTTAATACTTGTTCTGTCTTTACTCTAAAAACTTGGAAGGCATATTTCTCCATAGTGACTTTATTTTGGGGAAAATTTTGGTTAAGGTCTTCTTGAATACAATGTCATGGTTAATTTTTTTAATTCAGTAAATTTACTAAGAAATAACCAGGAGAAAAAATTAGTTTTAATGTGTTCTAACATTTGAAATAGTATTTGGACATTTATGCTATGTTGTTCTATAAAATGTGTTGACTTGAACAACTGAGTACCAAAATAAGGTGAAGGCAAAGGATGTGACAGTGCAGATGAAACTTGGGAGCTAGCTTGTGTTTGGCATTGATTTATGTGGTGATGCTTTGGGAGTTTCAGGTTTTGGGGTTTTGTTCATTGGTTGGTTGGCTTTTTTTTTTGTTTTCGCTTTGGGTTTTTTTGGTAATACCTGTGCAAAATGCCACATCCTAGCAACAGGATACCTGCAGGGTATGGCATAAAGTTCTGTTACTGCTGCTGAGAAGATGATAATGCCAAGAGTGATAATATTTATTTATTTATTTAAACTCACTGTTGAAGACCACAGGACATGATGATAACATGCTACATATAAAACTGAGCTGCACTCTTAATTCAATCTGTTACCAACATCTATGTGAATTGGGTAATGAATCATATACCATATATTTTTTGTGCTATACATACCCTTATTTCCCTTCTATCTTTCCACACTTTTCTGTAGACAATCCTTTTGGTTAATGCCACTCCAGTAGTGGTCTTCAGAGGTTCTTCTATGGATGTGTGATCTTTGCTTACAGGAATGTTTTTTGTTCATGAGGGGCTAGGAGTTAAATGCAGAAATGGGAAAGGAAAAGTGAAATAATAAAGGGGGAGTCATTAGACCAGCCTTGCACTTAAATCTCTCTTTTTGTAAAAGAATTCCCTTTCTGCAGGACTGGCATGAGCACTAGCACCATTCCTGCAGCTGCTGCTGTCTGCCTGGTCTGCTTTACCCCACTGCCTGGATTCCTCTGGCCTGTGGGTCCCATGTGCAGTTGCAGCATGTGCATATTTAATACTTGTGACATAAATACCATCTCTATTTGCAGATAAGTGAGGCCTGGTAATTTGTTCAAGTATGTGTATCAAAGACTAGGCAAAGCAAGTACAGAAGAACAGCTTCTGAAAAAAAAAAACTTAATTCTTATGTATTTGCCCCAGTTCCTGAACTGTATGCTATTGTCCCTGGTAGCTAAAAGATGGCTTGCTGTAAGTAAGAGGTTCTTGCATATGCTTCATGCTAAACAAGCGAATTATTCAAACACTATCAAATTGATCAGTTTTGTGAAGTAAACATATTGTATTTGTACAGCAATTTTAAACATGAGCTCTATATTCAGAGAGGGAAATCGTGTCCACACTGAGGCTGGTGTCAGAACCTCACTGGAGCCAGGACTGGTTGACAACTGTAATGTGTCATATTCAGGTTCTTGTGCACCCAAAATACTTACTGAAGAATAATTTTGGTATTTTAGAGCATCTGATTTGAGGTGAAAATAACAGTCTGATGTGCAAAGAGGAATTTCCAGCCCACAGTGAAAGACTGTATGCTCTAGAGGTACAATACAGAGCTACAGAAGTCAACATTATTTTACAGTCCATCTACACTTAAACTATTTGCATGCAAGTTGTTCACTGGAGTTGTGCATCTGCCTACGTCTAATGTTTAATTTTCCTTTTTAACAGGTAGAGAGAATTGTTGACAAGAGGAAAAACAAGAAAGGAAAAACAGAGTATTTGGTGCGATGGAAAGGATATGACAGTGAAGATGATACCTGGGAGCCAGAACAGCACCTTGTTAATTGTGAGGAATATATACATGAGTTTAACAGACGCCACAACGAAAAACAGAAAGAAAGCACATTAACCAGGACAAACAGGACCTCTCCAAATAACGCCAGAAAACAAATTTCTAGATCGACTAATAGTTCTTTTTCAAAGACATCTGCTAAGTCTTTAGTTATGGGTAAAGATCACGAATCAAAAAATAATCAGCTTTTTTCTGCCACCCAGAAGTTCCGGAAAAACAATCCACCGTCCCTTTCTGGAAGGAAAAATATGGACCTTGCAAAATCAGGTATTAAAATCCTAGTGCCCAAAAGCCCAATTAAGAGCCGGACAACAGTTGATGGTTTCCAGAATGAAAGCCCGGATAAAATGGACCATATAGAGCAGGATCAGGAAGACTCTGTAGCACCAGAAGTAGCAGCAGAAAAACCCGTGGGAGCTTTATTAGGACCTGGTGCAGAGCGTGCTAGGATGGGAAGCCGACCAAGGATACATTCCTTAGTGCCACAATTGCCTGTGCCAGTAACAGCCACCATTGCATCAGCATTAACAATAAACGGAAAAGGTACGTGTGCCAGTCCAGCGCTTCGCTGCGCAGTTGCTGTTTATCTTTCTTTTGCTGTTGAGATGCAAACATTGCCCCTCTGCTTCAGCCGTGTTAAATGAAGTCTGGAGAGTGTCACAACTTTATTTTATCTAACTGTTTGACTACAAAGCCATTCCAGATTTTGCCAGCTTTTGCTTTCCTTGCAGAGGTTCATTGGTACTTGTGTTTTCAGAGTCGCCATAAGATACGTTTGTGTCTGCCTTGACTTTGTGTGGTACACACACTCGGTGTACCATTCCCAGAGATTGCATCAGTGCTTTGAGTTTATTTATATAGGGCAAGCATATCATGAGTACTGGAAGCAGGTTATGGGAGTAGGTGAATGATGTGAGTAGGGATTGAAGAAGGTTGCATATATCTTTTCTTATTGCCTGGAAAAAATACTTGTGAGAGTGATGTTGCTTAAAAAACCCGAAGTTGTTATGTTTCAGTAAAAATTTGAGCCAGTTGTAGATGTACACCTGCCTTCTGCCTTGATTGGATTCTATCTTTGTTAGATTTTGTTAACATTTCATTGGTCATACTCCCTTTGATATTGAGTCCTTATTTAGGTTTGATATCTGGCTTCCTACTAGTTTAGTAGATGAGAATTTATTCCAGTTAACTGAAAGGGTTCTCAAACCCTGAAACAGGTTTTCCAGGGAGATGGTTGAATCGCCATCCCTGGAGGTATTTAAAAGACGAAGAGATGTGGTGCTGAAGGACACGGCTTAGCACCAGACTTGGTAGAGTTAGATAATGGTTAGACTTAATGCTAAAGCTTTTTTTTTTCAACCAAAACAATTCTGTGATTCTAAGTAAATTCTGTAAAACTTGAGATTCCAAAGAAACCCAGAATGCATTTGTGGGTGGAAGCTGTTTATTCTCCTCAATCAGGTGAGACTCTCATTTAAGACTTCATGGTCCTCATTCTAGTGACCTAAAACCTTGCTTCTTCCCCAGCAGATCCAGGTAGTTGTGTAGTCACAGATATTCTCAATTTTTATGTGTTGCATTAGATAAAATCCTCATGTATACTGCTAATAGAAAAATTGCTTGAAAACTATGGACTGGGCCTGCAACAGACTTAGAGACAAACTGTACAGGCCAAAAAATATATTGAGGACTTTGGGAAAATTTGTGTTGGGTGCCCTGCTGTTGCTGGCATCCAGATTTCCTGAAAAAACAGGAGAGCTTGGAAAACAATGGGCAAAGGAGGAGCGTGCTCCAGGAGCTGTAGCATCAGGCAATGATCACCCTGGTTTGCTCCAGATGAACTAAGTAATCATGGTAATGCACACATGGATGCCAGGAATATCTCTTGCTTTGCATGGGCTAAAGAGGGAATATAAATCACAAAGGATGTAAACAGAGCTGAAGGGAGAACTGAGAGAGATGCTAGTATGAGATTTCTGAATAGCTGAGGTAGAGGACAGTGTATGTGTGTGCGCACCTAGGATGATTCCGTGATAATTAAGACACATTTTGGAGTATGGGGGAGGAGGTTGATGTTCACTGCCTGTGATGTCCTGTTTTTTAACTTAATAGTGGCCATAAAACATTGGGACACAAAATCCTTTGAGTAGATTAGAAACCACTAACAATTAAATCACTTCTACCAGTCTTTCAGTATAGTAGTAGCAGTACAGTGAGTACTCCAGCATGGGGCATCTAGTGGAAATAAAAGACCTGCCCAGGAATTTTAGCTGAACTGCCTTTATCTGTTCCGCTGAGATGTTACAACTGCCACCACCTCCTTCAGCTCTTCTTAGGCATCCATCTGGGCAGCTAACATTGAAAGCTATTGAGTGACCCTAGGGAGGATGGCAGCACAAGACTTTTCTCATGTTTTCACAAGATCTTAAGGTGTGGGTCATAAAAGAGACAGTCAGGAGATAGTCACAATATGTGGTTGTCCAGAACTACACAATGTTTTTCCACCCTGTCTGCTGCTGGGGATATATTAGTGCAAGTACAGTAACTGAGGCTTTCCCATTCTGCCCTGATGCATTGCTGCTGATCCCCAAGCTGAGCTGTGTAGTCTTCTGAGAAATGGATGCTAAATGTCCACATTTAATAAGGTTTTGCAGGCAGTTGTGCTCCTTCAGGGAGCAGCATCCAAATTAAGCAGTAATTCTCTTATTCTAAAACCGGCAACAAAGCTGCAAAAGACAAATACTTCCTGTTTCTATATGATATCAGTCTTCTTTGGAGGCTGTTTAGGATTTCTTGCACAGATCTCTCCCTCACGGAAGCCCAGCCCCTCGCTGAGCCATTCTATATGGCTAATAGATCTTTATTTAGAGAGGAGCCCAGAGAGGTAGCCCTGGCTCCTAGGGCTAGCCTGGCGTTCTCTGCCTCCTTATTGAAGCCGTTCTCTTCTTGTCACTGCAGCTCATTAAAAAATGCTGTAAATGGTTGTTTGCTTCCTTCCCTCCCGTACATGGGGCTGCTGCAGTTCAGGATCCCATTTTGCTCCTTATTCAGGATATTCCTTTGGCTTTACATGGTCACCTCATCACATTTTCGACACCATCTCGAGAATCGTACATCATGAGAGGTCTTACTTGCGCAGAAACTCCATCAAATTCATACCCTCATCTTGTGCACCAGATCTGTCATGTTAATAATACAAATGAGAGACCTGGCACTTGCAGCAGTCTTTCCAAACTTCCCAACTCCTGCATACTACAACTTTTGTTAATTTCAAGAGTTCCTATTCCTACGTGGAGGATGCTGTCTAGATAACAAGACCCATCTGAAAATTACCTTTTCTTTCCTGAGCTGTTGCCGTAAGGCTGAGCCAGCCACTAGATGAGTGACATTCTTTATGAACCCCTCTCTCTTCCCAAAGGGAAGAGAAGGGCAAGAAAGGAGAAGTATGGATGGGTTGGGAAAGAAACCTAAACCAGCTTGAATAGAAATAATAACATTAAAATGAAATAGAAACAAATAGATACAAACTTATATCCAGCTTCATCCTGAAGATGGTGTCTATGGACTGGAATCCTTTGTTAGTCAATTTATGGTCACCTGTCCTGTCTACTCCTCTCTGCAGGTGCCATCACTGACTTTCTGCAAGTGCTCTGTGTCTGCACAGGAGCAAATCTAAGCAAGAGCCTTTCCAAACCCAAATCCAATTTCCAATTTTGAGATTGTTGGTTGTGAATTGTGAGACTGGAGTTGATGTTTCAGTCCTAGTTCAGGATGGTGGAACTTCAGCATTTAGTCTGTTCTTCCCTTGTTTTCCACTTTTTTTTTTAATTTAAAATTTAATTTATAATGAAAGTACATGCCAGGCAAAAACCCTTGTATGCACTGGAAAATCCCATGACTGCAATTACTGGGAAATATTAGTAGTGTTGTAGCATGTAATCCTGCTTTTTATGAGACAAACTGCCATGATACAGTTCTTGTTCCCCACTTCCTACAGCCTCAAAAAAGGCAATCAGAAAATACTTATACAAATATTCAGGGGTGCCAGGGGAACAACATAACAGCAATGTTTGCTCTGGGAGCTGTGGGTTTCAGCTTGCTAGAATCTAGCTGCTACCCAAAGTAGATGTCTTAATAAAGAAAGCCTTTGTATTAAATGTTTCTGGCCTCGTAGGTAGAGTGGATGAAGTAATAATATACTACAAAGTCAAGAAGGATGATGCATGGAAGAAGTGGGAATGGGACACTGAACGAACATTGCTGTGCCTCTGGTTTGTTAAATAATGTGGTGATCATCAAGAAAAAAGTGTCTGTTGTTTTGGTAGGTGTCTACTAGCTTTAATCTCCACAGGAACTAAGGAAACCTGTAAGTGCTTGTGGAGGCAATTGGAACTGGAGAGAAAAGTACCTTCTCAGTACAACTCCAAGCTGAGTTGAAAGCAGTTCAGCTTCTTGCTCCTTGGTGTGAAGGGAGGTCACTCAATTCCCTCTGAGATTTATCAATTACTTCTATCGGTTTTTTACTCCTGTACTTGCCTGGGTGTTGGCCTTTACTAAGGAGCAGTCCACTGTCACCAGCACATCTAAGTAGGGCACCCTCAAGAGTCCCACAGGAAGAGCAAGACACCTGACAAAGGTGTATGGGTGAAACATATCAATTGTCCAGGTGGCCCACAATCTATCCATATAACACTCCCCAAAAGCAAAATGAAGTTGCAGGAGTTTCTTGCTGTGTGAATTAGTGTGGACAGTACAACAAAAGGAAAGTTGTGTGCCAGGTTTTCTTATTTTTATTTATTTTTATCATCCTGAAATGACAGGGACAGTTTGTGTCTTCTGTTTGTTTGGCTGGTTGGGGTTTTTTTGTTTGTTTGTTTGGTGTTGGTTGGTTGGTTTTTATGTTTTGATTTAGTAGTAAAATGTGATTCCAAAAAAAGCCCTAGGACAAGAGCTTCCTTTTTCAGTATGTTTGCACTATGCACTTGGTGGCTTTATCTACTGACTTGGTCTGGAAAGCACCCAAGTATTTTATTAGCGTAAACAAAAGCCTATGAAATGGGTTAAAGTCTTGTGGAATGCCTGCCTAGCTTCTGAAATTCCTGGTTAAACTTCTTGTTCAGATGCACTGCTGTGTACTTTTGTGTCTTCTATTATGTGCATTTAGCAAATTGTGGAGAGAAAACCAGCTTTCATGTAATCAACCATAAAGAGACCGTTGATGTTTTATTTGGGATGGTCAGATCAAAAGCCCCTCCAGTCTGAAGAGATCTATTGGGTTGTATTCTCTCCTCATCCCTTGGTTTTCTAGACATGTTTCAAATTCAGTTGGCTCTTTGGAGCAAACCCAGGAATGGCCTCACTAAGAGTAAAGAAAAGGGAACCTTTCTTGACCTGCTGGTCACATTGCTTAATTCAGAGATAGGTTGTTGTTTGTTTTTTTTTTCTTATATTAGTAGAAGCAGGAAAAGGAAAACTTAATCTGATAATAATGACTATTGCAAAGAAGGCCCTGTGTTTGTTGTGATTTTTCTGGTTTAATTTCTGAACAGAAAAGGTGACAGGAGTATTCTGCTTTCTTGAGTTTCAAGAATCATGTGGTTTTGCTTTCTGTAGGCAATTAGCTTGAAAACCTGGTTTTAATATTTAAAAAACTTATACATATCACAAGTTAATCTCAGATTACTGTTACTGAAGCTAGTTAGACATTTTGTTGTCTTGTTTCTTTGCTTTGCACATTGACAGTGTTTTTGTTCCATTAGTTTTATTGAGTCCTCTATAGGCAGGTAAGTGTGTGTGTGTTGTTAGAAATTACCTTTCTAAGCACAAACGAGGGAGCAGCAAACAAAAACAAATTAAAAAAAAAAAAGTTTTAAAATAATATGAGAGGGAGAAAAATTACATTTAGAGAATTTAGCTGTATTGCTCATCTCATGCCCTGGTGTAGGAAGGGGAAAGGATTCAATATTAAAATAGATTTTAACAGAAAAGAAAGTGTTAAAGATAATGAAAAAAAATGCATATTTTGTAATGACTCTTCATAAAGAGAAGGCATTTTCGCAAACACCTCTACAGTAGGATGCTGATAATAAATGAAGTGGCTGCCCAAAGGGTAGGTCAGGATCCAGCACCTCTTCTGCAGTAAGTACTCTGAGATGAGGAATTTTTTTTACTTTATTTTTACTTGGTGTTTCTGCTTTAAGAAATCAAAGGAGATGTTTATTTCAAAAGGTTTCTTTCTCTTTCTGGAATGCTACATTACATAACCCTTTAGATGCTACAAAGTGAAAGGGAAAAGTACCAGGCACATGATGGTTAATCAGCTTTGAAAGCAGTGGCTAAAATTATTCAAGTTTTGAGTGCCTTTAAGACACATGATAAATCAGTAATGTGCTTTTTATTACTATTTAATTTTTCAATTGATGGTTTAGGTACCTCACAGGGAAGAGCTCATGATTTGTTTTTTTTGAAACCCCATCGATTCCATTCAGTTGAAGAAATTATCACTGCAGAACGATGTATTATAAATTACCAAGCTGGAAGGGAAATGTAATGCAAATAGGCCAAATACTTAAGTTCTGCATAAACCTGTGTAAAAGTCCCTTGGTGGGTCTGTTGCTGACCTGACATTAACACTTCCACACTTCTGTTGTAAGTTTGTTCTTTCAGGATGCTCTTATTAAAAAAAAACAAACCAAACAACGAAGCACAACAGTACACTGTTAAATTATTTAGAAATGTTAGGACCATTCATATTCTTACTGCAGAAAATTCTAAAATCAGTTTAGTTTGGGGGATTTCCTTAAATCTGAATTCCGTGTTGTGTGAGGTTGTATTGAAAGGATAAATGAGTTTTGGTGTCCTGCATTGTGCTGATGAACCTCATCCCAACCACACCCTTGGGTAGAGGACACCATGTAGAAGCTATTAATGGTGGCACACAATGGTCTCAGAATTGAAGTGCAGAGCAGAAAAGGTCTGAGAAGTGAAGTGTTTGGAGGTATTTGGTGGTACTTGGGTTTCTTCTAAATTGCTTTTTGTGCATGTAGTGATAATGCTTTCTTTAATGTGATGTCCTTCCAGAAGTCTCTGTAGTTGGTTGCTTGGGCTTCACAGTGAAGGGAGATTAAAGGTCATGTTCAGAATGAACTGCATAAAACCACAATAGATATCAGCAATATTGTGCAGAATCCTACAACAGTTATTGCACTGCAGTATTACTAACAGAGTTTTGTGGAATGGTTTGGGTTGGAATGGACCTTTAAAGGTCATCTAGTCCACCCCCGCCCCTGCAGTCAGCAGGGACATCTTCAACTAGAGCAGGTTGCTCAGAGCCCTGGCCAACCTGACCTGGAATGTTTCCAGGGCTGGGACATCTACCACCTCCCTGGGCAACCTGGGCCAGTGTTTCACCACCCTCAATGTAAAAAATTTCTTCCTTCTGCCTATTCTAAATCATCTTCTTTTGGTTTAAAACTAACATGTTTTATGTCAGGATTTCTTTCCTTTTGGTTTCCTTCGTATAAATACAGGGGGTTGCTGTAGGCACTTCTGACTAACTTAAGGTTGTGAGGTTTGTCTTGCAATTAGTAATTTATTTTTTTCCTTGCAGTTGTAATGTTTCATTGTTTTGTTTTAGTGGGTTTTTTTGTTTGTTTGTTTGATATAACATTTAAGTCAGAAGATACTGAGGTCATCTGGTCTGTGCTCCAGTGTATTGCAAGTCATTTAATTTCATCACTTTTTACTATATCCTGAGTTAGCTTCAGTTAGCCTGGAGTATTACCAGACTCTGGAGACTAAATTTGTGTTTGTCATTTAATGCTGAATAGCAGGGAGTTGATTAGAAAAAATATGCTCAGATGAAAATACTTGGTTTGTGTGTCATGTTCTGCATAACATCTTGAGAGGATGCCATCTGCTTCTGAATAAATAAATAAACTGGATTCCTATTAAAAGAGCTTGCTTGCAGAAAAGCAGCTTATGTTTCAGCCACGTACACATAGCTCAGCCCTGCTAGTATGCTCTCCAGTCATGTCCTTCTGGCAACCTCTGCTCTTCCCACCAAGCCCCATGCAGATTGTTTTGCCTCTCTGACTGCCAGAGTGTGCTGGCAATGAAAAACTGAGTAGGCTGGTTATGAAAACTTCTGTTGAGGTCATTCTGCTGAAAAGGCTTGTTTCACCATTGGCAATTTCTGGTGAAGAGGAGGCTGAGGAGGGCAGACCACCTTGCTTCTCAATTCCTGCAAAGAGAAGGTTGGAGCCAGGTGAGGGCCAGTGTCTTCTCCCTAGTAACAAGCAATAGGACAAGGGGAGATGGACTCGTTATCAC
Source organism: Psilopogon haemacephalus (assembly GCA_013396835.1). Taxonomy (NCBI): domain Eukaryota; kingdom Metazoa; phylum Chordata; class Aves; order Piciformes; family Megalaimidae; genus Psilopogon; species Psilopogon haemacephalus. Next base: position 150,673 of record VWZI01002458.1, on the reverse strand, counting down.
AGAGGAGGTAGAGATTGGATATTAGAAAAAAACTTCTTCACTTAAAGGGCTATCAAACACTGGAGATGGGTGAATCACCATCCCTGAAGGTCTTTAAAAGATGTGATGAGGGACATGGTTTAGTACCAGCCTTGGCAGAGTTAGACAGTGGCTGAATTCAGTGATCTTAAAGGATTTTTTTCTGACCAGAACAATTCTATGATTCTGTTTGTTCCTTTGTGGTCTTTCTCAGTGGAGGAAGAAAACAGACTGGGCTCAGGTGATTCCTTGCTGCTTGTCTCAGTTGCCTGATGAGATTGTATCATATTAAGTGCCACATGGTCGGTCACTCACTTCTACTCCCTCTGCCCTAGTGGGATGTGGAGAGAAACTGTAAACAAGTAAAACACTTGGGTTGAAATAAGAACAGTTTATTACTATTAGTATTTTAATTATTGATAGTGAATGTAGAGAAAAGGAATGCGAAAGAGAAGTAGAAGCCAAGAAGAACAAGTGATGCACCACTGACTGATGCCGAACCAGAAATATTTTGAAACTTAAAAGTGTTTTGGTGTATGAATAATAATATCTCTGCATACAGATTTTCTCACCTTGTTTGTCTTACCTTTCTGTGGTTATTGCCCTTACGCAATAATTTCTTGTTTTGTTATGTCACCAGTCTCAAAAGCATCTTCTTTTCTTTTTCGCCCCCTTGTCACAGTGGTTCTGACCACTGGTTTTGGAGAGCTTGTCATCAATGCTTTCCCATGACAAATCTAAAATTACTTTTCTGGACCTAGTTTTAGTATGTAACCTTAATAAAACAGATGTTTCTAGATGGGAGGTAGAACTGTCTTGTTTGCAGTGCAGAATGTGAAGGTAGTCATTTTAGAAGCATTTTCATTAATCTGAAGTGATGGACTATTCCTGAGATTTAGATTTTTGGCCAAGGACACAGTGCGCTTTCAGTATCACATAGCTCTTCTCATGTTATGGGGACGTATGGATTTCTTCTCTCTGACAGTGTGTTTTGCTCATTTCCAGTATGAGCATTCATTACATTTGCTGGCAGGTGTTTGATTTTCTCCTAATTAAAGTTGACATCATTCTGGTCATTAATTGCTTTAGAATAGTTTCTCAATAGTTTACCGTACTCTGATCTTTCCATAAGGTGCTCAAAGCTCTATTTTACTGGGGTGAGGGGCACATGTGTCTTGTTTCAGTTTTTCAGTGCAGTCCCCACAGTAAGGGTTTGGGTTTGGTGCTAACAGGTTTCTCAGCCTTTTGGCTGGTTGGTTGGCTAGTTTATGCTCTCACTGTGTGTGCAACACAATTGGTGATTTGCTGAGAGGTCAGAAGGCAAAGGAAGAGCAGTAGGACAGGAATGAAATCTGCAGAAAACAGATAACTCTCTAATTTATAGCTTACTTGAAAGAATCTAAGCAGTAAAAAAGGGTAAGATGACAAGGACCATTTAATAAGTGCTACAGGCTTCAGGGATGTGGAAATTCAGTAAAATGTCTCTGATTTTGAAAGCTTATTATCCCCCAAATCTCCCCACTTTGCCTGAGAAGATATTTGGTGATTGCTGCTCCACAACCCCCTTTTTTGACAGTTAATTTTAGCATGAAGCCCTAGAGAAGGATGTTCTTCATGTTGCTTGTTTGGTCTCGATTCCATCTTTAAAACATTCCAGTTTCTCTAGGATGTCACTGCTTGTTTTAGAGGCAGTGTTTGATTTTATTTTTTCCCTCTTACAGCTATTGTTAGACATTTAAAACTGTGAAACAGGTTGACAGCTAAAAGACAAATATTTTAAAGTTTAGAGAGTATTTATGTTGTCTGTGTATGTTTTTCTGAGAACGTTGTCCATTGTTAGAAAGCAAAAGGATTCCACAGTCAAACACTCCGTCTGACCAAATGGGTTTGCCTCATGCACCCATGAGCCAGTTATAATGATTCTATGGCAGTCTTAGAAGCGTCACAGCAGTAAGATTCCATTTATTCTTCACTGCTGTGGTGCTTAATGCTGCTGTAACACTGATGGTTCTGACTCTCTCACCTCAGAAGGTTATGGTCTGCCAAGTGCCTTCCAAGCCGCGCTGGCCTTTTCTGCTCTAAATCTCATGTTGGTGTTAATGGATTGCTTCTACATAGTGTTTTTTTTACTATTTCTGACACTTCAACACTTGAAACTTCCAATAGGGATGTGAATACTTGCTTTGAATGGCAGTTTTTCACAATATATCAAGTTTGGGATTAATGTAGTTATTCAGAGAAGCGTCCATGTGCTTCAGTTGACATCTGACTACATTTAACTTTTGCTGTTTCCTAGTAGTAGTGCAGAGTATGTACTTTGCCATCTTTTATAAAAGGAAGTGGGTCTTACTGTGACCACACTGTGAAATTAACCAAGAAATTAGTCTTTGGCATGGGATAGCAAAAGGGATTTGTGGAAGTATAGCTGTAGATGTAAGATAGATAAGCCCAAGTTAAGAAATTTTAATGAAGTTTGAGGCTAAAATCTACATAGTAGAAGAATTACACTGAAAAAACATTTGGAAAAGTGTAATGACACAATAACTTATTCTCTTGCATCACAAATGCAGCATAGATAAGCAGAGAAAAAGCAGTGGATTTTAGTGCAACTTACCCTCTTTTACTAGCATAGAGAAAAGAATATCCTTTCCAGGAGGAAAATTCAAGCCATAAGGAAAAGTTTACACCATTTTTGGTGTTTATAGGTTCACAGTGGCTACCTTTCAGTGGACAATGATATCTAATGGGTAAACTTCCACTGAAAATGTAGGAAGAATTCGTTGTTACACATCACATTTATAGGAGTTGGGTTTGGTTTTGGCCATCTTACTTGAAATAATAGTAATGGTTTGGGACAGCAATGAAACTTGTCATGGCTTGAGATTTTAACCTTCTGGGAAAAGAAGAGGAAAAACTTAAGGCTCTTCATGTTACCAGAAGAATAAAGGAAAGGAAAAGTAAAGGGAAATGTCAATAGCAGAAAGTTCTGAGATGAATATTGGGCATGTGTGAGAGGGAATTATATGGAAGAAATGTATAGGATGTCAGAAACTGCCAGACCCTGAGAACATCACCCATTGCTCAGCAGTTTGCTTTCTGCATGTCTTAACTGCCAAAGGCAGCAAGCAATCCTCTGCTGCTCAGATGAGACTTTGTGCAGTGACTTACAGTTTAACACGGCTCTGGCCTTTGTGCCAGAGATGTGCTTTTGCTATCAAGTTTAATTCGTTCAGATTTGGCCACCTTTTAAGTCTTTCTAAAAATATTTGCCCATGTGCACACTCAGCACAAGCCTCCTTCATTTTTTATCCATTACATTGCCTGAAGATTGCCTACACTGAGCATAGTCTGACTTGGAAATGGACATTAACATCACCTCTGGATGTCTCCTCCTGATGTAATGCTAAACCAGTTTCCTTTTCAGTGAGGGATCTCCTTAGCAGATGAATACTGACCTCTTCAAAAAGACCTTTTTGGTTTTTTGAGGGGTATGAGTTTTGTGGAAGACCCTCCTGCAACTCCTGTTCAGCTACTAAATGCTCTTTCTGCTCATGGTGATGTTTCCCTGACAAAGTACTGCTTGATTTAGGGGTATAAAAAAAAGGAACTTGAAGCCTCTCAAGAGGGAACTGGTTCTTCCTTGGCTGAGACTTAGGAAAAACCTAATTTCCCATTTTCCTGCCCACCATGCTTTGTGTGATCAGGTAACTCTCAGCATTCAGCTGTGATAAAGGACCTAGGACAACAAACTATCCATGGGACAGCAGTGTGTCCTCGTGGCCAAGAAGGCCAATGGGATCCTGGGATGCATTACAAAGAGTGTGTCCAACAGATCTGGGAATGTTCTCCTCCCCCTCTACACTGCCCTAGTGAGGCCCCACCTAGAATATTGCATCCAGTTATGGGTTCCCCAGTTCAAAAGGACAGGGATCTACTTGAGAGAGTCCAACAGAGGGCTACAAGGATGATTAAGGGACTGGAGCACTGCCTTATGAGGAAGGGCTGAGAGACCTGGGACCTTTTAGTCTGGAGAGGAGAAGACTGAGAGGGGGTGTAATAAATGCATATAAATATATGAGGGCTGGGTGTCAAGAAGGAAGGGACAGCCTCTGTCCACTTGTGCCCTGTGATAGGACAAGGGGCAGTGGATTTAAACTACAGCACAGGAACTTCCACCTCAACCTGACAAAGAATTTCTTTACTGTAAGGGTCACAGAGCATTGGAACAAGACTTCCCAGAGAAGTTGTGGAGTCTCCTTCTCTGGAGACTTTCAAGACCTATCTGGATGTGACCCTGTGCAACCTGCACTAGATCATATGGTCCTGCTATGGCAGGGGGGGTTGAACCCAAAGATCTCCAGAGGTCACTTCCAACCTCAAACATTCCTGACATCCTGTGATCCTGTGATTTCAGGAGTAACAGCAGACACTGCTGGACAGAACAGATGGCTGCAAAACTTAATGCCAAGAAAGGGCAAAAACTAGCTGTTGTCTTCCCTCTTCAATAAATGCTGTAAGCCATGAAAACAAGGTTCTCTCAAACTCTTTATATCCACTGTTGCTATGATCAGACATATCTTTGGTCACTTGCATCAGGGGAAAGGTGGTTCTATGACGTTCCACACTCTAAATGCCCATAAACTCCCCTGGGCAGTCCAGAAGTTATTGTACAAAGTTTATCCAATAATAGCACCCATAGTTAATTTTGATAGTATTTTGGTTGTGCTGAAACCAAGGAGATCAGCAGTTTCCCCTGATGACTGAGTGTTTGTGTTCGTTATCCCTGGAGAAAAGGGAATTGTCATTTTTATTGCAATCATTCAGAAGTTTCCTCTTACCACAGGCTATTTTTCTCATCATTATTCTGTGTCTGTTTGAAGGCTGTAATTTATTGTGCCCACTCAGAGATACCAGCCTCCTCATTTGGAAGTATTCTACAAATGATGTATAAAACAGGAGTAATTTTCACATTAGTGAGGTCATTGCATAAATGATTGCTTCCAGAAGGAGACTGCAATCCATAAGAACATCCTTAAAATGACCTTATGTAGCATGAGACCCCAGGCTGTGTAGCAGAGATACAAATACACTTTGGAGCTGTGGTTGTGGCTTCCTAGACCACAGAATTTCCAGATTCAAGCATCTGCACAGCAGAGGATTCCCTCCACCCTCCTCCAAGGTTCAATCAAGGGGACAAGCAGGAAGAGGTGGGGACATCAGCACTGAAAACAGCAGTTAGCCAAGAACCCCACTGTCATTCTCCAGCTTGCTCATCTGCACCTGACACCTTGATCCAGACACCTTGGCTTCTTGAAAAGCAACTGCCTTTAGGACAAGAGGGTGTAAATGCTACATAATGTAATCACATATATGCATTACAGAATACCAGGATTTAGGGCTGGAAGAGACTTTTGCCATCTCCTTCCCCCAGACTGCTCTGCAGGTGCTGTTGATTCTCTCAGATGGGTTTCACATGCAGGGAATCTATCAGGGTCATTGGGAAACACCTGGAGCTGGTAATCAAAGGGCCAGCCCGTGGAGGGCTGGAAGCTGTGGCATCACTGGCCAGAAACATGAGCAAGGAAGTGCGAGGCAGAGGTAGGTTCTCCCTGCTGGTCTTCTGGGAAAGCAGGAGGTGGTTTAGGTAGCATGATAAAGTTGGAATGCCCTCTGCATTTGTAGGACATCAGAAAGGTTTGTAATTCTCTCTTGTGATGCTTGGGTTATTGTTGGGCCACTCTTCTCTGTGAGGACATTTGTTTTTCTTTCAGAGCATGAGGTAAATTTACTTGTTGACACTTATGTCAAAACATCCAAAGGTGTTTCTTGGACATAGGATGAGGTGGAGCTGCATCATGGGGCAGTGGATGCATTTTTGATGGACCATATTGCATCTGTCTTGCTTATGGGTGCTGGCTGTGTGCCTAGTTGTGTGGTATGACTGCTGAGTGCACTCAGCACTAGTTCAGCAGTGAACTTTGCTGGGAGAAATCTCTTGTGTTTTGAAGAGGAATCCTGATTGGGAGAGGGGTCATGCTGCAATGCTTTCAGGGAAAATAATTGTGAGAAGTTGTTGTTGTCCCTTTATCACTAAGGGAAACCTCTTTCCAATTTCATAATTCAAGATGCAGTCCCAAGCACAAATAGAGCAGTGACTCAAGAGCAGTCTCATGGAGAAGGACTTGGGAGTGTCTGTTGATGAAAAATCAACATAAGTTGGCAGTGAGTGCTTGCAGCCCAGAAGGCAGCCATGTCCTGGGCTGCCTCAAAAGAAGTGTGGCCAGCAGGATGAGAGAGTTGATTCTGCCCCTCTGTGCTGCCCTCATGAGATCCTGCCTGGAGTACTGTGTCCACTTGTGCCCCCAGCAGGAGAATGATACTACACTGCTGGAGCAGGTGCAGAGGAGGGCTGTGAACAAGGCAATCAGAGGGCTGGAGCACCTTCCCTGTGAAGACAGACTGTGGGAGCTGGGGCTGTTCAGTCTGGAGAACAGAAAGCTTCAAGGAGACCTTTATGCAAGAACTCTTCCACTACCTGAAAGGGGCCTACAGAAAAGCTGAGGAGGGACTTCTTACAAGGAATTGTTGTGATAGGATAAGAGGGAATGGATTGAAGCTTGAGGAGGGCAGATTCAGACTGGATATTAGGAGTAATTCTCAACATTGAGGGTGGTGAGACACTGGAATGGGTCACCCAGGAACATTGTGAATGCCCTGTGGATGAGGCCTCGAGCAGCCTTGTCTAGTGGAAGGTGTCTCTCTCTCTATGGCAGGGAGGGTTGGAAATAGATGTTTTTAAGGTCTGTTCCAACCCAAACTATTCTATGGTTAATTTCTGCTAGCTAAACATGGGGGAACAAAGTTAAGATTAAATCAACCTGTAGGACTTACTGCTGGGTTTCTTCTGGATCAATTTTGACCTTCCTCAAGGAGAATCTAGTGAGTTAAATGCTGTCAGTGTTTGCAAATTTATTATGCATCTTAATTATCTTTGCTGCTAGTAACACTTATTCAGGTTCATGCAGCAAAAGAATTGAAACTGCTGTATAGCTCTAGCAATAAATATTAGAACTGTCTTTCTCCTCAGTGGAGATGGACAACTTCTGTTGTTGAACAATAGAAACAAGACAAAAATCAGTTTGAAAGAGGAAAGAGCAGAATCCTATTTACAAACTAACCCGGTTTATTAAATCCACTTCTGACTTTGGAAGCAGCATTTTTATTTTGCTTTAAAACAGTTTGACAGGAGTAAAACTGAAAACAAAAGACCCACCTGGTTTAAGTGTTTTTGTTGTCTCCAGTTGACTCTCTGAGCCAAGATCTATTATTTGCCCACATCTGCTCTTGATTGCTCCCTACTTTTCATTTGCTACAGGTAACCTGTAAGCTAGATGAAAAGGAAAGGGGAATTTAAAATGTAAAATATTGAAGTCTAAGTCAGCCAAGAAGAGGGAAAGGCTTTGCTTGCTGGCTGGTACATAGAGTGGATGCAGAGTGAAAGACTTGGCTTTGGGTGGAGCAGTTATGAGAGAACCACCCAGAGTGAGAGAATGGGAGTATTCTGAACACAAAGCTCTTTCATGGGCTGGTAACTGCAGCATTGCTTAGGTTGGAAGAGACCTTTCACATCATCACATACAACCATTAGCCTAGCACTGCCAGGTGACCACTAAGTCACGTCCCTCAGCACCACATCTACACAGTTTTTAAACCTTGGCATGTAGGAATGTCTTTTGATGTGAAGTCTACTATTTACCGTAGTCATTAGTTTAAAATAAACAGCTTTACAGTCTGCTTTGGAGGCTGTATCAACTGCAGTGTTTCCAGTGTCCTTCAGAGGGTCTCGAAGTCAGCAGCTAAGCAATCCCAAACTGGCTTTTTGACTGTATATTGCGGTAGTATAATTCCCTGAGATGTCAGGGCACTCTCTAACAACATTTTCCAGGCTGATTTGTGGAGCCTGGGGTTGGACATTAGTCTCTTTTCGTGTTCTATGCAGTTTATGCTGGGATTTATTCTAGTCAAAGCTCAAGCTGTCAGAACAGGTGGCAGGCAGGTAAAAGGAGGTGATGGATAGTCACACCTCTCTGACTGTCCCTGTTCATGCTTCATCCCACTGCAGACTGTGGCTGCCTCAGCAGACGTGTGGGTTTACAGAATCCCAGCCATGGTGGGGATTTGAAGGGACCTCTGGCAATGATGTAGTCATAGAATCATATAATGATTGGGGTTGGAAGGCACCTCCAAAGGTCGTTTAGACCAACAATTCTCTGCATTATGCAGGGACATCCTCAACTAGATCAGGTCCAACACCCCTGCTAAAGCTGTCTCACTCAGAATAAGTTGCCCTGGTTTGCAGTACCCAGGTGGGTTTGGAATCTTTCCAGAGAAGGAGACTCCATAACCTTTTAGGGCAGCCTGGTCCCATGCTCCAGCATCCTCACAGGAAAGAAGTTTTTCCCACCACACTAGCTCAGCGCTGCAGCAGGATGTCCTGTCCACTTCTGATCCTGTTTTCTGTGCCAACTTTTCTCATTACTTTGCTGTCTAGCACAGATAAACTACACACTGATGGCAGAAGTGAAGTGTACTGTATTTCCCTCACAGGTACCTGCAACTGATTTTCCTGTTTGGGAAAGCTTAGAGTTTGTATCACGGGCTGTTTTCTATAGGGTAAATAAACCAGTCCACTGATCTGTTCTAAATTACTTTATGCTTGTACAACTAGTTCAACATCTCAGTGTTTATTGCTGCCAAGTAACTGAAATATTTGAAGAGGAGAAATTCACAGCAGGTGAGTGTCAAACGTGATAGAGCCTGTCACCACAACAATGCCTGTTCTCTGATGGTATCAGTGATACCTGCTCTCTGATTCCAGTTCTGTCATCTCCTATGCTGATAAACCAATGACATTAGAGCTTATTTTGCAATACTAGGACTCAGTCTCATAACCTAATGGCTTGTATGAGAAAATACATACTCTATAGAAATATTGCGATCTGTGAATTGGTATATTACTTGAAAGAAAAGTGTTGATGTTCTTTTCACACCTGCTTCTCACAATTACCCTGTTCTCTTTCCATTATCCCCTCCCCACACAATCTTGCTCCCATGCTCAATCAGTAACCCTGCTCAGGAACTGCTCAAACTGAAAGCTGACCCAATGCAACCCACCAAAATGTTTCATCGTTTCATGCTGTTCAATTAGTTTTCGTGGGAGTTTTGACATATCTTCATTTATTTATGCCAGTTTATTACTCATTTCTTGCTATTTAGTCATAAGTTGATATTTTTGTACATCAAGCCCAAAGACTCTTAAGACTTTTTCCCAGGTGTTCTGCCGTAGTTGAGCTGTGTTTAAAGTTTTTGGTAAATTTAGTTTAGGATTTTAGTTGTCTTACTTAAGACTGTGAAAGGAATATCAAAGGGAGTAAGAACTCTGGTGGTAAATAGTTTCAAAGTGAAATTTGGTTGAAGTTTGGAAGCTCTCAGCAGATGTATCAGTGGAGGTAAGGAAGGTGTTAAAGAACCCAGCTGTCCTACCCTTGGCTTAGTACTTGTGTTGGATTCTGGTCTGGCAGACTATATGAGGGAGAAACTGAGCAGTGAAGGGAAACAGATCTTAATTTTAATGTTTTGTATACAAGATTGGTACTGAAGTATTGATAAGTAGTTCAGTATGTGCTGCTTGCCCAGATCACAGGAGTGTGGTGAGGCTCTGAAAAGTCCTTGGCAGATTTTCCTGCACTTGTAAGCTCAGCGGAACATCAGTCTGCTGGCAGGAACTGTGGACCTCAGGGACAGACATGCAGCAGCTTTCACCCTTCTTGGAGCAGGAGTGAACTGGTTTAATACGTTTGCAGTGCAGATCAGGTCTGAACCAGCATTATGCTGCTTCTTGCTCATAGTCTCTTGCATGGTTTGAAATAAATAAAAGGAAAAAGTAATTTATTTTTAACAAAACACATTCAGCCTTTTAGAAGCTTTAGTAAGCACAAGATCTCATTGAAAGATTAATGAAAAAGACGATCCCACTGCAGCATTTCTGTTAATTATGATTCAGAAGAACACCTTAAATTCCCCTGAGATCTCAATAGTATGTTAACTGAGCTTGGGGGAAAATGTCTGCTGTATAGTATCTCCTGTGATGCAGCTGCATCAGAAGAGTCATCATCTAATGTAGTTAAAAATGGCCAAGTTGTTTGGATTAGTGAAGTACTGATAATGCTGGTGTATAGATAGAACAAAAAAAGTGCAAGCGGTATCTTTGTCGTAGTTAATTATTGACCTTATGGCAATTACTAATGATACAAAAACATTCTGAGATCAAGCAGAGATGCAGTTTATTATAACTTTATATCACACCCCTCCGTGACAGGAATTGTTGCTGTTCCTGTCATGCAGTAACTATGAAATCTTCACTGTGTACTAACTTACACTTTCTGGCATCAATACAAACTTTCATGGTTTAAGATCTTACCAAGGAAAATTAATTGTAGGCAGAATTTTTTACTTTTCAATGTATTTCCAACTTTCTATGACTAGGAATAACTGTGTAGAGCAGCTCTGATGCTGCTCAGTGTTTCAGGTTGCTTCTGTGTTGAGGCATTATTTTATAATTGTGACATCTATATGATAGGGAGGCTGCTGGAGCATGTTTAGTAGTGGTATGAAACTGCAAAATATTGGTAAAATGCATTTCATCGTAGAAGATTAAAATTTTCTGCAGTGCTTAAGGTACCTTTGGATCTCCAGGAGGTTCTCATTGAAAGGACGCTCGAGGAATGTGACTTTGAGCACAGTCTTGTTTAAAACAACAGAAATGAACTGCAAAGCTTTAAAGCTTTTTTTTTTTTTCCTCTCTGAGGTTGTTTTCCAACTCTATCTGAAACTACATCAATAAGAATGTTGTGTTCAAGGTCCCTTTGAAATTTGCCAGTCTTTAAGCCAGAAAGTCTAGAGGTATTTCCCTGTGACACGTTTTCCATGCAGACTCTCACGTTTCTCTGTTGCTCTTGTTTCACTGTCACACTGCAATCTTGCCATGTCTGAGCCTTTAGTCTCTCATTTGTTACATGTACAGTATATTCATAAATCTTTCTGCTTCCTTGGAGCCTGCTGGTCTCCACACTAATATTTTAATTGACTAACTTACACTACATTTCACTCTTACTTTTGGTCTAATTCTCCAATATTATTCTTTTTTTTTTAACCACTTAAAAAATAAGTGTTTAGCACCTTTAACTGTAAGAACTTTGGAGTTTTATTTTGCCTTTCTAATACTGATTCTTTATCTGTTTTAGCATCTCCCTGTATTCTTCCCAGTGTTTACTTCCTATTTTCTTGTAAGTACAGTATTCTATATTTCCCCTCAGTTCCTACTAACCATGTGGAGTTAAATGAACCTACATCTCACTCCTGAAGAAAATAATTCAGTTGCTGCATAAGTTTAGTTCCATTTATATACTCTCTGCTTATCACTGGGGTTACCTTGCTGTTAAGTGTTTAATGCAATACCTTTTAACATACACCTACAGGATGGCCAGGGGATCAGACCCAGCCAGCATGGACTTAGGAGGCGCAGGTCCTGCTTGACCAACTCCATCTCTTTTTATGACCAGGTGACCCACCTGGTGGATGTGGGAAAGGCTGTGGATGTAGTCTACCTGAACTTCAGCACTATCTGCCATAGCAAACTCCTGGTGAAGCCCATGGCTTGGACAGGGACATTCTGTGCTGGGTTAAGAAGTGGCTGGATGGTCTGGGCCAGAGAGTGGTGGTGAATGGAGCCACATCCAGCTGGTGGGCAGTCACTAGTGCTGTGCCCCAGGGATCAGTGCTGGGCCCAGCTCTGTTTAATATCTTCATTGATGATCTGGATGAGGGGATTAAGTCCTCCATCAGTAGGGGGATGAGGGGATTAAGTCCTCCATCAGTAAGTTTGCAGATGACACCAAGTTGGTAGCAAGTGTCGATCTTTTGGAGGGCAGGAGGGGTCTTCAGAGGGACCTGGACAGGTGGGCACAGTCCAATGCCCTGAGTTTTAACATGTCCAAGTGCCAGAGTCTGCACTTTGGCCACAACAAGCCCATGCAGTGCTACAGGATGGGGACAGAGCAGCCAGGCAGAGAGGGACCTGGGGTACTGGTTAACAGCAACTGAACATGAGCCAGCAGTGTGCCCAGGGGGCCAAGAAGGCCAATGGCATTCTGGCCTGGATCAGGAATAGTGTGGCCAGCAGGAGCAGGGAAGTCCTTCTGCCCCTGTACTCAGCACTGGTTGGACCACACCTTGAGTACTGTGTCCAGTTCTGGGATCCTCAGTTTAAGAAAGATGTTGAGGTGCTTGAAGGTGTCCAGAGAAGGGCACCAAGGCTGGTGAGGGGGCTGAGCGCAGCCCTGTGAGGAGAGGCTGAGGGAGGTGGAGAAGAGGAGGCTCACGGGAGACCTTACTGCTCTCTACAACTATCTGAAAGGAGGTTGTAGCCTTCTGCCAGGCACCTAGTGACAGAACAAGAGGACACAGCCTCAAGCTGCACCAGGGCAGGTTTAGGGTGGATGTTAGGAAGAAGCTCTTCACAGAAAGAGTGATTGGAATGGGCTGCCTGATGAGGTGGTGGAGTCACCATCACTGGAGGTGTTGAAGAGGAGGCTGGATGAGGCACTTAGTGCCATGGTGTAGTTAATTAGAAGGTGTTAGGTTGGACTTGATGATCTTAGAAGTCTTTTCCAACCTGGTTGATTCTGTGATAACACCTGTAGCTAAAATGGCTCAGGGTTCATCTTGGTGGAAATGAAATTGCAGTTCCACTTGAGGTTGCTGCCCCATTTCTGTTTTCTTTATTCTGTTTGTTCAGTGATTGTCATTGACTTGAACTGGTGGGTCAGGAAACAACCAGCTATTTAACTCCTCATTTCGTCTCAGCTTTGACATGATTTAAAGGGTTTCCAGATGAAAATTGAGCTCACCATTGTCACTGGTCTCTGTATTAGCCCTGCTATTTCTTGTGTATGTGATCTTTGCTTTCCTTAAAAAGTAGTTCTTCTGTCTTTCTCTGATATTTTTTGTTTCTCTCTGTGTTCTTACTGATTGTTTCCTTAGGGAAGATTCAGCATTTTAGGCTTCCACTTAAAAAGATTGCCAGAGCCTATCACCCATGAACCACTCCTTAGTAAATGTTGATTCCAAACACAGCTTTATGGACTTCCCACTTTTGTACAGCTGAGGCTCCATTGCTGGACTTTGGAACTGCAGTAATTCCCAAGCTCAGGATTCAAATGGAGATTGTTACTATTTTTTTCCCAGGTTGTGAACCTGGGTCATTTCATGCACCTGCAGTGATAATATTTTAAATACAGAGTTAAATATTTAATATTTCAGTATCTACAAATCAATACTTGAACTATGATCACACCAATATAACTCCTGTAAAAGTAGTTGCTGTTCTTGTTCTACACTCTGAGATAGATCTGAATTGGTTTGTCTATACTTGCTCTAAAATTTACCTTAAACCACATTGTTCTTTCTGTTGGCTGTTTTTTATCTGCCACACATGTAACTTCCTAATTTATTTCTTCAGAATTTCAACCTCTTAATTCTAGTCTTGTAGAGGCTATGGTTTCATATTGGTATGCTAGTGCTGCTGAATGTGTCCCACCTACATATCCTAGAGCTGATTGCATTGCTTCCTTAGTCTCTTCTGTCAGGCAATGGCATCAGTATGGCTACTTGTACTTTAGACAGATGGAATTTCTGTAAAGAAAAAAAAACAATTGAGAGTTTCTAAAAGCAGATTTTTACAGGGAAAGGTGGCATTGGGAATTGGGATCTATAGGTGGTCCAAATAATCCTGGCTTCTCTGCTGACTTGCTCTGTAGCCTGAGGGAAGCCACTCTCACAGCTCTGCACCATTTTCTGTGTATGGCAGCATGTGTTAACAAGTTAATTAGAGCTATATGGGGTTAGCAGTGTAGGGTTATGGCTGCAGCCAATGAAGTAGAAAGCTTGAGATCTTCAAGAGAAGATGATTGTTTTTCTTAGCTTTATGCAGAGCATGCAGCCAAACTCTGCCTATGGATGTGTGATCCATCCTGCTTTTGGCAATGGCTATTTCCTTCTGATTTACCCTGGGCATGTTTCTTTTTTATTTGTTTGTTTACCACTATAGTCTCGATGACAAAATTTGATGGAAATGTGCTCTCATGATGGCTGTTTTCCCAACATTCATGTCCATTTTCAAGCTCTTTGCAAAGAGCTTTGTCCTGAGGTCGAGATGATGTGAAGACAAAAGCCTCCTGTCTTTCTAGTGGTCACCTGCAGTGATACAGGACAAAGTCCAGCTGATAGAGAATGTTGTATCAGCTGATCCAAGGCTTACTCTCAGTAGTCTGCTGATGACTTTAAAGCTTTCTCTAGGTTGGGTTTATGTTGTTTGTGGAGTTTAAAAATTATTGTTGTTGTTCTTGTTATTAAATATAGGAAGAATAAAGAATTCTGAATATTCTCCACAAGTTGTATAGTTCAGGCATATCCTCACATACTCTAGTTAGTATTGCCAAAACCCAATAGAGAAATCAGGTTCAGCTTGAGGGTGCAAGTTGTGCTTGATTCCTCCTTTCCATTATTTTGGCTATTGCTATTTGATCATATTTGGGACTGATGCCTCTCCAGCAATATAAAAGGACAAATTTGCCAAATTCAGGATTACTTTTGTGCTCAGAGCATCTAGCTATTCAGGATTTGTTGCATGGGATACCCAAAGGTACGGTTCATTGTCCTGCTTTTACTGTGAACTTATTAACCTTCCCTCCAGCAGGGTTGCTCACTCTAGGTACTCTGAGCACTCAGAGCTTGGGGTCTCCTGTAAAAGCTTAATATATACACATTGGTTTCTTGAACCTGTGAAGGTTCTCTAGCCCTCTGCCTGCTGCTTTTCTGCATGGAAATGCCCAACAGTTTTGCAGGCAGTTGTGGATGAAGCTCTTGCAGGTTTTGGCACAGAAAGCCTCATCTGTGTGATAAGAATGAAATATGAATGCTTAATGACATGTTGTTTTCCAAGAGGAGGTCAATGAAAGCATTCTACCAGTGCAGTGGTGCTATAGCCACCTGTCTGCATCTCAGTAAGAATGCAGCTGAAAGTTTTAGGAAGCTCTGATGTCCTTACAAGAGTTGTGTCAAGTGTACATGGCTTGTGTGTGCTTGTGTCTGTACAGGATGGCTCTTGACAGTGTCTGTTCTAGGCTTGTATGCCACGGGAAAAGAGTTGGTTTTTAGATCACTTTGGGGATTAAATTGTACTGAAGTGCCCTTGATAAAGCGTTCACTGTAGGAATTGGTGTAAAATAGCTGGGTGTACCTCCAGTGTAATCTTTAGCGTGTTCTGTGATAGTTTTCCTCTCTAAATGAGCCCCGAGAGATATCTTTACTTAGCTCTGGAATTGAGAGCATTTCAGATGAGTGCTGTGGTATGACAACCTGCAGCTCCAAGAGTATCAACCTTGTGCATTGTTCCCTGTATTAAAAGGCCTCGAGAAGGGAGTCTGACCTGGAAGGAGGGTTTTTCGTCTTCATACTTATTTGTGAGAGAAAGAATTACAACTGATCCTTTACTTCCCCCATCAAATGCTTTGGTGTGTGGTACTGTGGAATCTGGCTGGGATTTCTTGGGTGCAGTAATATTAGATGTGCTCAGAAAGTTTTCTGTATTTTCTTGCAGCCACCTGAATAATAGCTAAAATAAAGAGGAGGATCTTGGGCACTGTTCAGTTTGTCAGTAGTATCGTTTCTATAGAGTCAGTGGAATAAAAATCACTCCAAAATGAGTCTAAAGCTGCAGTGGAAAGAGACAAAAGAGCAATCCCTGACTTATCCTGATGCCTTGATAAAGAAGAAACAGAACTTGCTCACATGAGGACTGTTTATCTATTTCCAGTAAAATAGTAAGAATGCCCCAATACATCTCCATTTTTTCCCATGGTAAGACTAGGAAGTTTATTGAGTGCCATATGCATAAAAATACACAGCTCCTTTTTGAAAGCAGTAAAACTGAATCAGACTTTCAAAGAGACCTGTTGCCAAATTACGTATCATTAACGTTATCCTGGTTGGGTTTATGGGCATGCTCTTAATGAGTGTTAGACTTAGTGTTTTGTTATGCCCTTACTTTTAAACTTTATTTCCACTTTTATAGTGGAAAATAGACTTAAGGTAAACCTGTCTAACTCGAGGGTGGAGCAATGCCTGTTTTGATTGTCCACTTTCACTAATAGAATTCTGTGTTCTGATTAATTGCTGTTTGGTTGGCATTGGGAGTTTATCTTGGATGCTTATGCTCTGACAAGGAAAAGCATTTAGAGATGGAAAAATTAAATGGCCTACAAACAGCATTACAGTGACCATATGTTTGATTGATGCTGTAGAAAACTATCTACAGAAATGACAAAACTGCTACTCTGGAGATATTGCTGTGATTATGACATGGAATCGAAGGCAGCTGTCAGTAATCCAGCTTGCAGCCACTGTAGATACCTGTTGCTGTCCCACCAAGTGCTACTACAACAATTAGTTAATCTGTGCTTCAAGCCCACATCTGTTGTGTATGGAAAGGTGTCAACTTTGCAGAAACCACAGAGGGTGGCTGAAGAACATGTTCTGGTTCCCTGTTTCTTAGGAACCCAATCAGGAAGTGGTTAACTTCATTTGAAAAGTTACAATTAATGTCCTTATGCCCCTCCTCCTAACAGTAAGTTTTGAGGAGGTTTCATTACCAGTGGCAAGGGAATTGCAGTGACCAGCAGCCCATAATTTGAAGAAGTCTGACCAATGGCTTTGGAAGGCTCAGTTTGAAAGGAGAGGCCTGTGGTGTTGGGTTTGTCTTCAAAGTGCTATCACCATTAACAGATGAAAATGCAGAAATACTTCTGGATTGTTATTAAATTTGTATTTTAGAATTGTAAAGTGTAATTGTAATTAACCTGAAAATAAGAAAACTCAGTGTAGAATATTCACGTGAGGAACTGCATGGAGGTACACTTAAATCTCTGACACTTCTGCTTCATTTTCATCCTTGTTTGTTGCAACCACATCCAAGTGTGCCCAGTGATGCAGTGTTTGCCCGTGGCTCTGCAGTATGAAGTGCTGCTTTAGGTCCCCACGTTGTCCCAGAAGGTCTCTTGCCCATTCATTAAGCATGACAAGTAGTGTGTGGTGTCTGCTTCTTGGGCTGTCTTGCCAAGCATTTTGCCTTTCAGTTGTGTAATCCTTGCTTCTCGCATCACAAAAGTAATCTTCTGGTGTTTGAGTGTCTCTAGAAATATGAGTCATGGGAAAAGATCTACCCAAAGCTCTTGCACAAGTTAACTGCCTTTTTTCAGAGGCTTAATATACTCCATTGTATGTTTTTGTTCTCCATGTTGTTCACCACGGTGAGGACAATCTTATGTTAGGAGATGATTTTGGTTGTTATATTTCACCTTTCATAAGGAAAACCATTGCAGCTATTTTATGCCTTAATGAAATGTAAGACGAGTGGTGTCCCTGCACATTCCCTCTGAAGGGAATTTTTTGAAAGGATTGTGATCTGCATGGTGTGGTTTCCAGGGGAAAATTATTACAAGCATCTCTCAGCAATTCTGTGTTTGACGTGCATCAGATTTCTGTTTATTTTTCTGAAATTAAAAAAAACAAACAAACTAATTTTTTAGGTTGTAAAAAAAAAAATAGGAATCGGTGTGAAGCTTCTGTGATAATATACATTTTCCATTTCAGCGATCATTTTTTCTGAGACTAATCAAAAACCAAGTTCAGCTTCTTACTATTGAAGCTGAAAATTGTCAGGTTATTTTTAACTCCTTCATAAAAAGCAACACGGTGAGAGGGTTAAATAATGGATCCAAGAAAGATTAAAATAAAACCTTGTGATTGTAGAGCATCTTCAACAAACCAGTTGCCAAGTTAATCATAACAGATTTGTACTCGGAGCTTTAGTGTATTTCATAGAATGACCTAGGTTGAAAGGGACCATAGAAAGCATCCACTTCAACCTCCCTGCCAGAGGCACCAAACACGGTCTTTTCAGTGGGCAGGGAAAGGTATTTAATGTGCCTAATGCCTGTGCACTTCAGCAGTGTTTTTGGAGAGAAGATAATTGTGAGAAGTTATTTTCCCTTTATCACTAAGGGAAACTCCGTTCCAAATTTACAATTCAGGATGCAATCACAAGCACAAATAGAGGCTGGGCAACCAGTGGCTCAAGAGCAGTCTCTAGGAGAAGGACTTGGGGTTGTCAGTTGATGAAAAACTCAAAATGGGCTGCCAATGTGCCTTGCAGCCCGTCCTGGAAGGCTAATAGGCCTATTAGATGTCTTGGCTTGCCCCACCCTTCTGCTGATGGGGGAAGCAAGGGCTGGAGGAAGACAAAGGCTTCCTCCATTATGTCCCCTCCCAAAGTGATAAACAGGTACCCACAGGTGTTTAGGTACTTGTTAGTGTCTTTCCCAAATAAGGGTAAGCAAGCCCTGGGGTCACTTAATACGGTCAGCTTTGCAAATGCCATTCTAATTGGTGAATCTCTGTGGCCAAAAGGAGCCTTTGCACTCAGGCAAATAATATAAATAGAGATAAGTTGCAAGCAGTAGAATAGAGCTGCTCTGTGCTGCCTCTGCCTCACTGCTCTGCCTCAGTGTGTGCTGCTCAGCTTGGACAGCAGGGTCTGCTCTGCCTTGTGCTGCAGACCAGTTTGGACCTGATGTTTTGGGCTTGAACGACCTGGGAGACTTAAGTGCCTCAAGTTTACCGGGAGAAGGCATTAAGTACCTCACGTGGTGAGAAGAGCCATCAGGTATTGTGCTTTCTGCTCATCAGCAAGCGATCCTGCCTGCACCTCTGCAGACCTCCATGCCAAGAGGAACCAGGATCAGGTCAGAGAATGTCTTCCTTTTTCCCAGCACCCTGCTAGAGTCGGGGAAAATGTGATAGCCTCTCAGCTATCAGGACACTGAGCAGTTCCAACACTGCTTGCAAGGGAGCCAGGGAATATCTCTGAATTCTACTCTACTGCAGTGAGTAAGCCAGACTTTCCCTAGGGCTCCAGGCTGCCTATTTATAAGTGGGGCAAAGCCATTTCATGGCTGAACTTTCCCAATATTCTGATTCTCCTGAATTAATGAACTGCCCAATAAGCATCCTTGTGAAGATTTTTCCCAACTGAATTAGAACCCAGGTCTGACTACTTTGTACTTAGTTTGTGGACAGGGCTTTTTGGAAATAAAATAACTACATATTTTATAATTCCTGCTTTGTTAATTACCCAAAATCAATTCACAGCCCAGAAGGCAGCCATGTCCTGGGCTGCATCAAAATAAGTGTGGCCAGCAGGATGAAGGATGTGATTCTGCCCTTCTACCCTGTCCTTGTATAAAGACATTGGACTGCTGGTGTGGGTACATGAAGATGATCAAAGGGCTGGAGCACCTTCCCTGTGGAGGCAGGCTGTGTTGTGAGTTGGGACTGTCCACCTTAGAGAAAAGAAAGCTTGGGAGACAACCTATAGAAGACTTCTAGTACCTGAAAGGGCCTACAAAAAGCATGGCAAGGGACCTTTTTACAAGGGCTTGTAGTGATAGGATTAGAGGGAATGGACTGAAGCTTGAGGAGGTTAGATTCGCACTGTGGGTACTAGGAATAAATTCTTGACAGTGAGGCTGGTGAGATACTGCACTGGAAGTGTTGAAGGTGAGGTGGATGAGGCCTTGAGCAACCTGGTCTAGTGGAAGGTGCCTGCATCCACAGCAGGGTTTTTGGAACTAGCTGATCCTCTCTGATGCAAACTATTCTATGATTATTTTATGTAAGGACTTAATTTCTGCTCTTTCTGCAGTGTGACTAGAAATGTATAAAACCTCTAAACTTCTGTTTCCTTCATCTTTCTCTCAGTCTCTCACACTTCATACAGATCAAAGTGAGCAGTGTTTGAATGCAGTTGAAGTGTGTCTGTATTGGATATTCCACTTATTTCAGTGACCTGTTTGGTGTCTTCACTGGACCTAGAAGTGTTTGAAGTGTCTTGTAAAAGAAACAAAATTAAACCCCACAGCACTGGTATTATTAGCAGTTTAAAAATAGACCTGCTTCAGAAAGATAGTGATGATTTAAGCGAGATCCATCAGTGGCATTTAATTAACAACTTCTTTATACATGGTTTAACCATACTTTGTAAGACATGATGCACATTCTGAAATACCTATCATTGAGGCAAGGGCTGAGGGTTTCCAATGGAATTGAACAGTCTCAGACCTCTCTTTTTCAGGACAATGCTTCCAAAACTGTTCCATCTGGACCTGTAGCACAGTTTCCCCCTAATTTTTAAACCTTCCACATACTCCATGACTTTAATCTGACAAATGTTCTGGAGATTTTCCTGGACATTGTAACATATAGCTGTATTCTAGGTCTAAGTGTTCTCTTAATTTCTCTTATGAATGATAATTATTTGGTGTTTTGTTTCCAAAGTGGAGTTGGACTACTGTCCCTATTGTGCCTCTTCACTGCCTCCCTTCAGACTGTCCATTTATTCTGCCTTCCAGGTCTGGTAACAAGACCTGGAAGCCAGAATACATCAGAATGCCGCTCTGTCTGCCAACCCTAATAGCAAAAAATATTTGGACTCAAGAAATCTTTAATTGTCTATGAATCCATGAACCCTTTACTATGTGGCTGTTGTTTCCCTCTCTCAGTAGTTTGTATTTCTTCAATTCCATTTGCCTCCTTTAAAGACTATTATACTTTATATGAGCTTGTCAGTCAACTTCTTTATTTGGCTGCTTGTAGGTGGTGTTTTCTTCTGTGTATTAACTTCTCATGATGTTTGAAACAGCTTCTGCTATTTCCTTGCAATCTTGGTGCTGTTAAGACAACTTAAAGATGCTGGGAAGGGAGAAAGCAGAGTGTTAGCCTGCTGAAGTACACGGGCATTAGGTACATCAGATACCTTTCCCTACCCTCTGAAAATACAGTGATTGGTGCATTTGGCTTGTTAGAAAATGTGTTTTCTCACAACTATAAATTGAGGTTTTTTGATCCCTTTGTCACATTTGCTTGGTGTATATTTATTTCTGTCATCTTCTAGTAACTTGCAGGGTACCAAGTTTCATTTCATGTGCTTGGTGCACGATATTTATTTCTGTCATCTTACTGTAGTAACTTGCAGGGTACCAAGTTTCGTTTCACGTTCACTGTGCATTCTTGATGTGACTGGTGTGGTTCCATGCTAATGGGATTCAGAAACTGCTGAGCTAATGAAACATAACTAATAGAATGTTGTTTTTAAAACCCTTTTCAGGTACATCCACCTTTATGGAAGCATTAGCAGCCAATGGTACCACCAACATCCAGACGTCTGTAACAGGAGTGACAGCCAGCAAACGGAGATTTATTGACGACAGGAGAGACCAACCGTTTGATAAGAGGCTACGCTTCAGCGTGAGGCAAACGGAGAGTGCCTACCGCTACAGAGACATTGTCGTCAGGAAGCAGGATGGATTCACACACATTTTGTTATCGACAAAATCATCCGAAAACAACTCACTAAATCCAGAGGTCAGAACAGTTCTGTTACGGGGGGAGGGATGGTGCTGAGGGAATTCCCAGTCTCTGCATCACTCGTGCCAGTTACTCGTGTGCAAACTTGCACAAGATGAGATTCAGGCTGTTGCTGAAGTTGATGTACTGTCTCTTACAAGACGCCACGATTTGTGAAGTGCAGCTTGGAAGAGGCTTTAGTCAGAACGAAGCTTCTCTTTCTGACTGGCTGCATGTGCCACCTTCTGTCCACTCACAGAAATGCGGAATTAGTCCTTTGGTTACAGACAACATCTACCAGATCTTCTTTTAATCACTTCATTAGCTCAGTCTAATTACTTTATTTAATATTGTTTTGGGGAGGGATAATGACAAAAGTTGACTTTTGGGATGTGGTGGTTGAGTGGAAACTAAGGAATAATTAAGTATATCAAGGATCTCATGGTCCAAGTATAGGAAGACAACAGTATGCTACTTTGAAATGATGTCATAAAAGATTGCAATGATTTTTNTTTTTTTTAAACTTTTCAGGTAATGAAGGAAGTTCAAAGTGCACTGAACACAGCAGCTGCAGATGACAGTAAGCTCGTGTTGCTCAGTGCAGTGGGGAGCATTTTCTGCTGTGGTCTTGACTTTATTTATTTTATACGGCGTTTAACGGACGACAGAAAAAAGGAAAGCACTAAGATGGCTGAAGCTATTAGGTATGTGAGATTGTCACCTGTCATCTGGGTGCGGTTCTTTTTTTATTGCTTTTTTTTTTTTGTTTTTGTTTTAATCTGAAAAGCCTCCAATTCATCACGATCTCAGATACTCACTTGTAGCGTCCCTGTCCCTTTCTATTTGGGTTGTCATTTAACGCATTGCAGTTCTTACTACTAGAATTTAAACTATGAAAACTCTTAGTATGGTGGTAATGCTCCTCCAGGTGAGACCAGTTTTAAGCCTGAACCAGCAGCAGGATTAGAGAACACATTTAACACAAGATCTATAAGATGGGCATTGGAGGAGTAACTTACTCCTTTAGTGGAGCAGGTGAATGGATGGGTGTTGTAGAGGTGTAGATCCCAATGCTAGGTATCAGACCTAATGTTTGAAAAAAAGGGGCTGAACTGTTACAAGCTCTAAGAATGTATGTGGAAAAAAGTATGGATCTTACAAAGCCATTTTATCAGCACACATGAGAACCTTGTCATTTGAACACTGGTTTTGAGGGCCTACTCTGAATTAGTTCTTGTATTCTTCCAAGTATCTGTCTCCCTTCAGAGATCTCTGCAGGGTGTTATTTATGTTCATGTCCCCAGAACAGGCCTTGTGACACATAAAGCCTGTTTGTTTGACAGGCAGGTGGCTCATAGAGGTGATGAAAAACTGTGGGTTTTTTCCAAGTTTTTTGTTTTGTTTTGTTTTTTTTTTAATTAATCTATGTAAAAGTTGTTCATGCAGTGGCTTCAGACATGGTCAGGAGAAAGAGCTCTTAACACTGAGCTGCTGTTGCTAGTTTAATTCAGGCCCTTCCAGAAGTCTGTTTTGTCACCTGTTCTTAATAACATGGATAAAGTTAACTGATAATAATGCTGGTTTAAAAATATATGCTGGAGATGGTCCCTTCTGCAGTATTCAGCCATGATTAACATGATCTGAAGTCTTCAGGTAGACTTCATGTCACTACTCACCAACCTCTGAAGCAGCCATTCAGACATTTTTCAGCCCACATCACTGTCTGCTCATCCATCAGCAGCTTGTCTGTGAGTCTTACAAGGGAGTGCTGCAAGCTTGGCTAGGTAGCCACTAGCCACTGCTCTGTCCCCACTCACTGAGCTGACCACCTCATTGCTGAACGTTGTCAGGTTGGTTTTGAGCACAGTGTCATTGTGGAGCTCAATCAGTGCAGTTTTCAGGAGCTGGTGTATTTGACTCTTTGTCTATATGTAGTGAGTGCCTGTTTCTGTTTCTCTTCAGGAATTTTGTGAATACTTTTATTCAGTTTAAGAAGCCTATCATTGTAGCAGTAAATGGCCCAGCCATTGGACTCGGAGCATCTATATTGCCTCTGTGTGACGTGGTCTGGGCTAACGAGAAGGCTTGGTTTCAGACACCTTACACTACTTTTGGACAAAGTCCAGATGGATGTTCATCCCTTACATTCCCCCGGATAATGGGCCTGGCTTCTGTAAGTAGCTTGCAGGGTAGGGGCTGGCAGCTTCACAATGCAGTTGGGATAATTTATTCCAGCGTGACTGCAAGGCTTCTTACTTTGCTGTATTGCCTTTTTTTTTTTTTTTTTTTCCCTTTTCTTTTACTTTCTCTCATGAAACCTTTCATGAGCAACCAGCATTTGTAGCTTCTCTGCTTCATGCTGTTGCAAGGTAGTCCTCACCTGGGTGCACAGAACAAAGCGGACGCAGGACCTAGTCCCACATCATGAGCACCCTTTACCCTGCTGAGGGCAGAATGGCCATGTCTTGAGTACCAGGACACATCTTCCTTGTCTTGTGAGACCAGCCACCTAGTACCTTGTGCTTAGTGCAGCATCAGAGTGTAGTAGATACAGGCTGGTGTGTTAAACAGGAAGTAAGCTTGAAGGATTGGTTGGTTGGTTGATTTTTTTTTTTTTCAGTCTTGCTGTTTGCTAGTTTTGCTGGTAGAGAAAGAAAGGCAGTGCTTTGCATTGGTGCTGAAACAAAAGGCACGTGTCCCTTAGTATCCCTATTCCCACTTTCCAATTAGACTAAAGAATCAAATATAACGAAAAGCTACATAAAAATCTTTTCCCTACGTTATTTTCCTGTTGTTTGCTACTTCTTATGCTGAGTTCTTTGAAAACTGCTAGACCTACACCCCATTCCAGTTTGAAGCTGAACAGTATGAAGTGGTTGTAGCCACACCTGTTTTTCCTATGTTGCCAGTTGCTATAAAGGCCAGGTTTTTTTCCCCTGTATGATTGATTAGTGATTTTGACATATTTAAATCATCAGTTGAGCAGATCTAATGACTAATTGTGTGGTGTCTGGATGTAGTTACTAGAAGAGAACAGAAAACTGAAATAGGTTAACAGTTACTAGAGTATCTTTAATATCTTAGTGTGTTTCAAGCTACTGACTGTTCCTTTCCCTTTTTATTTGGCCATCCATCCATCTGCCCATCCATTCCTCCATCCATTCCATCCATACCCCTCCTTTAGAGACTAGTTGTTACTTTCCATTCCTCCAGAAGTTGTATAAAAACACAAGAAGCTCTTCCCTAGGACACTCGTTCATGTGTGTTTGTGAATGCTCATTTTTTTCAGTAGAGAGAATTGCACTGAAAGATCCCCGTGACAACAGTTCCACAATACTCAGAGCAAAAAGGGAAATATTCTTATATTCTCCTTTACCCTCTGCAGTACAGCAATGTTAGGGCTGTAGGGGACAAAGTTGGGCTTTAAATAGCAGGTTCCATGAAATGTATTTAGAATCTAGACTAACAAGTCTGATAAAGTAGCATGTTTTCTGTCTGTAGAAGAGAGAAAAGTCAGGGGAAAGAAGAGCTAGCATGAGCAAGATGAGAAGCATTCAGGGGAAAAAATAAAATACCAAGGTCTCTGCATCATAACGATGGGTTCATTCAGCAGTACTAGTCCCACACATAGCTCCTGCCAGCCAGATGCAGAGCAGTTGTCTGTTGGCAGCGGGTACGTACAAATCTTCAATTGCAAGAATGGCAACATGTTCCCTACCAGGTGAGCAGGTCTGGCCTGGAGGTGGGATTTCACACAGAACATGTTCAGTAGAGTTAATAGGTACAAGAAATCTGAAGCCTAGACCTCAGGTTTCCAAACTGTATGGGAAATACCAGGAGTTTTGGAAGGTTTCTTACACTCAGTTTTTGAAGACAGTCTGTCTGCTTGGGGAGATGTGGTGGTTGCACCTGCTGTGGACTTCTCCATCTGAATTTCTGATCTGGATGTCAGTTAGCACAGATGATGAGTGATCAACTCCACAGCTTGGGTCTCCCTGCTGGTCTCCAGCACATGTGGCAGTATTTCCTATGCTTTGCTGTCAGTCATGAGATTTGCATTTTTGTAGTGCCTTGGAAACCTCAAAGGACTCACTGCTATAAAACAGACCAGAGGATGTCCCAGTTGTTCCTTTGTAGAAGGAGAAAGACTGAGTAGAAAATAAAAATTGTAAAAGAGGATCTTCTATTGATGCAATATTTTTTATCATTCTTATTTCTGTTGCAGTGTTTGGAAAGTAACCATTAGTGTAGTGTTTACCACAGCATGTATGAGACGTGTTTATAGGATTAAAACTTAATAGTTCTCTGCAAGTAACTGTTGAGGTGTCTCACATTCAGGAGAACAACTCTGCGGTTGCTATTGGGAAAAGAACTGTTCGGGTTTTTCTAGCATTCATTTTTATCCTTGTTCCCAAAGATACCTGGGAAGATACACAGCTGACAAGCTGACTTAAATTTTTGCCTTTCTAGCTCCCTGTTAGGTTCACTTCATGTTTTGATATTTTGTAGAAATGATAAGTAGCTTTTCAAATACTTCTGGAATAAATTTTTATATTTCCTTAGTAAGTTGATTCCCATTTTTAGACACACGTGTGTATATCCTTGGTTTTTGGGAGTGCTTCAGGTCAATATCATTCACACAACCTGGAAAATGAGGTTTAGTTGTGATTGTTAGTGAACCTGGTCTGTTTGATGTTGCTGTCACAGAAGGTAGAATAACAGGGTGTATCATTTGTACATTCTTAGCTTGAGGTTTGTTTTAAGACTAACATGTGAATCACAACTTTCTGTTTTAACTTGAGAGATGTGCTGAAGATAAAGGATGTTCAGAGCTCTTTTACAGAATATTTATCTCCTTTTCCATCCCCAATTAGAGGGGAGTCAGCAACTGACCTGTAAGTAGAACCCAGGGGTCTGTTACTCACCCCTTTGTAATGGAATACAGAATCTATGCTTTCAGATGTCTTCCTCTCTAACATGGCAGTGCTAGGAAGCTATGAACATCACTGACAGTAATTGCATAAGAGAAAGTTGCTGTAAGAATTACCAAAAATTTTCAAAATTTGGACAAAATTTCAGATTTTTTACCTCAGAAATGAATCATCTTGTCAGGTCTGGGTGTGCTTTATAATAGACTTACTTTCTGTATCCCAGGAGTCCAGTGATGGCTTTGTTCTATCTCCAGTGTCATTAGTCATTAAGAGTCAAATGTATCATTTTTTATCATTATTTTTGAGGCTGTCAGTTACTCTTTAATCTCTCCTTGCTGTCTTTATGCAGATGTCACTGCAAAGTTCAATTTTAGTTCTACCTTTTGTAAAGATTATCTTAAAGTGTACATAGTTGCAGGATGAAGTTTCAGTGGGGAAGGTGATACATAGTGAAGTGTGATAATTACAGATGAAAAAGCTGCATAGAATTGGAGCTCACCTTGTTGCACAGCATGCAATACTCTGGTTTGGACCTTTACACTATGTATGAGTTCTCTTAAATAGGGGGGAGGGGGTTAATTAAAACTGCTACATCATCTTGTGGAAGGATTTATCAGTTCAATATTGAACTCCCGAATGGAATGGGAATGCTTGTTCTCTGAATTTGATCAGAAATGGGAATCTCTCCTGCTCCCTTCATTGGGTTTGCAGGTCAAATTCTTAAGCTGATCCAGCTGTTTTAAACGTTGCATCATAACTAGAATACTGCTAAAGACTTTTGAGAAGTGCTAAAAATGTTTGAAACCCAAATTGATGGTTTTTCAGTACTAAGAAGCTTTTTAGTTGCAAAACATAAAACTCTACTTTCCTACCAAGACTGGCAGCTCTCAGGACATCTCCTACCAGAACTGGTTAGCTTTAGTGTTTAGAGCTAATGTAGGTGTTTAGCAAAGATGTAATTGCTGCAACTAATACTCTGTTGTAAAGAGCAAGCTGACGTGTTCCTTGCTGTTTTACAGATCTGCCAGGCACTCTAACCTATTGCCACATACACAGTTAACCAAGTCAGCAACACTGCAGGACAGCTAGAGCTCATGAACAGTCATGACTGGGAAATGACAAAAGGCAGTTTCACCTTTAACCCCTAATCACAGAGCTCCGTGTTTTTATACCTACTGCTGTAGTGTAGCCAACAGCACCGACCAGCTGGCTGTAGGCAAGTCCTTTTCTTTATTCATTAAAGTGGGAAGAGCTGTAATAAACCCATTGCAAACAGCACAGGCATTTTCCTCCTTTGTTTTGAACTTTTTTTTTTTTTTCCTTTGATGAGTTTTTGTCTCATTACATTTCATACCAGAAGTAACTTTTTATCCCTTCAGGCCAATGAAATGTTGTTCAGTGGGAGGAAGCTGACGGCGCAGGAAGCTTGTGCCAAAGGACTAGTCTCTCAAGTGTTTTGGCCGGGAACCTTCACACAAGAAGTAATGGTTCGAATTAAGGAGCTCGTCACCTGTAATTCAGTTGTAAGTTCCCTTTCTTCTTACCATAGGTTCTATGATTAGATTAGTAACACTTAGATGAATTCTTATCAGACTGTTCTACCCTACTTTGAAAAATGACCATTTTCATGAAGCAAGGACTCCAGTTCAGGATAGCAGTGTCTTTTAACGCATTCTTTACGTATCTCCTTGTTTCTGGGTTTGAAGGGTCTAAGTTTGTATCTGACTCTCTACCATGTGGCACAGTGCCTGGTGCCCAAGAACCAGTGCTGGGCTCTTCACAGAATATTTTGATTTTTTGCATGAGTAGAATAAGTTGGGACTTGGAGGAACTAACTTTAAACAGCTGCCCTGAGAATTTAATGGAAATCTTTAATGATCTTGAGTTCTAATTTAATGCCCTGCATTGTAATTTAAACTACCAAGTAAATAAATGCAGTCTTTGATTCTATGTGGAGCTCGGAGGTTTAGGAGTGAAGCCTTTTGCATCAGTGGCTGTGTGCACCATTGCCAGCTGCATAAGATCACTATAACTACCACTAGGCTATAACTACCAGCAGGTGATGCTTTTTTCATGGGGAAAAAAAAAGATGCAGTACAAATCAACTATTCTATGCATTTGACATTCTGGAATTTGAAACGTGAATTGGTTTATAAATTGAAAAGCAAACAAGATTTGCAGTGCATTTGAAATGCTCAAGAGATTCAGGGTGTGCTGGGCTATTACAACAGTTCCGGGTAAGTGTTACGATCAGCTGTCACAAAAATGAGTTAGCAGTATAAGCAAACATTTTTATATTACTCCACTTTTTTGTGCATTTGCAAACAGTGCTGGTGTAGGGAAATCCTGTGCGATGCTAGAAGAGACTGAGAAACATTTCCTAAGGTCAGAGCACGTCCGTGAACTGATAAACTTAAGCTCATAATCAGCTTCAGTATTTGTTCACACAAACTTGTGCATGTATTGCTCAGTTCTCATCTTGTACTAACTCACCTCCCTTTTTTGGCCCAGGTACTTGAAGAATCTAAAGCTTTAGTACGTAACATCATGAAGGTGGACTTGGAACAAGCAAATGAAAAGGAGTGTGAAATTTTGAAGAAGATCTGGGGCTCAGCACAAGGGATGGACTCAATGTTAAAATACCTGCAGAAAAAAATCGATGAGTTCTGATGAGGTTCCCACTGACACTGGAATTGTACATCTTGGACATGAGGGCAAACAAAAGATGCCCATTTCTAAAATCTATATAAACTTAACCCCTGGCTCAGCTTGGGAACAGGAGTGGATTCCCCCTCCCCTTCTACTGACAAGGGGTTTCAAAGTACTGTATCACTTAAATTTGAACAAAACTCCTCTCTCCCTGATTGTTACTTATAGATGTATGTACACACGTGTCTGTGTGTGCATATGTGTCTTTTTATATATATATATATAATGTCCTATGTGTGAGTGTGTATGTAGACACACACACACAAGCTAAAACCCGATAGAGTGCACTACCAAACATCTCTTTTAAAGGCTCTAGTTTTTGTTACCCTTGGCTAGTACTGTATCGATAGAGAATGAATTAAAAAGTAACCGGTGTTGCATTATTTTCTGCGTGGCAGGGAAGTCTGGAATAACGCTTTTGTTTTTCATGAGCATACAGAACTGAAACGGGTATCAGCCAGCCCTCACTTCCACTGCCCAACGAGTCAGCTCAGACACCAGGCCTCGTCTCTGAAGAAGGTTGAAATACCTCAAGTAATGGAACAGTCTAAAATTGTTGAGAATTCAACCCTAGTAAGATTAAATGACGTGCATCCCCCAAAAGAGAGTGTGCTCAGGATTAAGGCTAAGAAAACACTCTGTCCATTTTTGGGGGAGGTAGAGAGGGATGGGAGGCAGGGGGAAGGAACATGTCTAATTCTTACCCAGACAGCATGAAGAAACCACTGTCTCTTGGGGAAGGGGAAGTGGGAGGGAAATGAAAGGGGGAAGGAAAAACAAACACACACAAAACTTTGTTTTGCAGTATTAGTGAATCACTGAATATCTTATATATGAATATCCTAAGTTATAAGTTAGTTTTAGTGGGGTTTTTTAATAGTTTCTTCTCTGGGTTGGTTCCCCCCCCCCCCTTTTTTTTTTTNTCTTCTTGGGGTTGGTTCCCCCCCCCCCTTTTTTTTTATTATTTTGTTTTTTGTTTGTTTTTTTAATATGTAAGTGCTTCTGTTGCTGGGTGAGAATACTACTTCATACACAGTTTGAATCTGGGGTTTGGTTATTTTTTTTTCCCTACTTGCTGGTTTAATTGATGTATTACACCAAAAATGCATTTTATGTTCATAAAATTTAGGTTCACTTAGAATATATTATTTAATAAGTTAAAATTCTTTTGGCACACTATTAAGTAAAAAGAAAAAAAAAAAAGAAAAAAAGAAACAACAGAACTTTTTAAAAAGCCTACCTTATATTAGATGTTTAATGTTCTTTGTCTATGCTTTTTTATTATTTTAAATATACACTATATCCAGTATGGTGTAAAAGAGTGCCCTGTGTAAATAGACCTATTTTGCATTCCTTTCAGGAGTGGTTCTTGATTCCTGACTGCAGATATCTGTTATTACTTGGGTATCTGTGCTTGCAATCTTATTGAATGTATTATGAAGAATGGAAAAAAAAAAAGAAAAAAGAAAAAAAAATCAAACCTTATTTTTGTACAGTTTTGAAGTTTTTACTTGGAACTGACCCACCTCCCCTTCCCAGTGGAGAGCTGTACAGTGTGTAAATCTGCCTTTACCTTGGATTGGTACAGTATTTTTGCATCTGTGGGACCGACTTTTTTGTTCTAGTAGTTTGAACTATATATAAACTGTACAATCTGTAAAGTTTTTATAGAATAAATATTCAGCTGTGAAAATGGTTAAATAAAACTAATATTTCTTAACACATTTTAAATGTGGCTCTCTCATAGTTTTCTCTTCCAAAAAAACCATTTCTGTTCTGATTTTAAGTGTTGCTTAAACAAATCTGGCAAATTCAAGGCTTCGGTGTTGTATTTTCTTACACTTACATAAGCTCTTAATTCCCTTCAAATGAAAACTTGAAAATGTTATGTCGTTTGCAACAGGATGGGAAAAGGAGACAGTCATGCAACTCAATACTGTAACAGCTGTAGAAGAGTACTCACCAACTCCTTTTTTGTGATCTGTTAAAAATGGGTCATTATTTTCCATTGCTGTGGTAAGGTGAGAATTCCTTAGCTGAGTTTGACCTGAAGAGATCTTCCCTTCTCCCTTTTGTTACCTACAGTTCTGTAATGTTAAACCTCTTGGACTTCATATAAATGAGTCAGGCCCCTTTTCTGGCACTTGTAAGAAGCATTTGGGTACAGAATGCATCTGTTTTAGCTGGAGTATTATTGAGGCTTTCCTTAAACAGGAAAGAACTTAAATGTAATAGGACTGGATACAGAGCATCAAATCACTTGAAGGTGGGGGTATTCTAAATGAAAAAATAATTCTAGTTGATTCATTGTCCTGATACCATCAGTCAGGCTGTTACTCTGCATACAGTGTACATATTGAGAGGTGACTGAACTGGTGACTATGTGAATGCCTATCACTGACTGTCAGAAGTCCTTAGGTTAGACCAATTCATGGATACTATCATTGTCACTCTGCAATTTCCTGAATTATATTAAAACTATAAATTGTGTCTGGACAGGACAAGATGTTACAAGTATACGCTACAGTAGGGAAGAACGGTCTCACATGGAGCCTGTGGCAGAAAACACTGGGACACGTGAAGTCAACCTCTAGGTAACTGGTACTGAAACATAGTTGCTCCTCAAGCCAGTGCTGGGCTGAATGTTCAAAGAAGATTCCCCTCTACCATTATGCAATTGATAACCACATGGCCAGGCTGCAGAGAAATCCAGCAAGGGATCATTGCCAAATCCCTGTCTGACTTTTATGAGTAAAGGCTGCTGTTCTCCTACTTCTCTGCTCAGCCTGATTGATAGTGGGGTAAAGCTGTCTTTGTAGCTTTAGCCTTTTCCATTTTTTGACTTCTTAAATCTCTAAATTTGCCCATAGCATCCTGTGAAGAGTATTCCTGACTGAATTACAGCCTGTAAATAAACCTAAACTAGTTCTGTATATAGACTGGGGGCAGAGTTTTGAGGGAAATAAAAACAATTTAAAAAAGAATTTCTGACTTGGCCACATTAATTTCCTGCCTCCACGACAGGGTGGACTTAACCATGGACACTATTGGACAGGTTATCCATGAATGTGAAACGTGTACTGCAATCAAGCAGGCCAAGCAGATAAAGCCTCGCTCATGGGTCTCTGCATTTTTTCTCACTACTCATGAGAGACACGACTGGCAGATCAAGTCCTGCATCAGTCTTACTAACAAGCAAACTCAAAATATAATTAACTCATGAGGTACTCACAGGATGAAGGATGGTTTGATACACCAAGATTCTGAAGTGTAATACAAAACGAGAAGCTGGTGATGGAGTACTTTATGTCCTCATCCCTCCTGCACAGGAGAAAATACAACAAATGGAATTAGAAACCACTAAGAAACATCAGGTAAGAAGCCATGGAGAAAAGCATAAAGAAAATGTTATCTGTTTAAAGAATCACAGAATCATAGAATCATTGAGACTGGAAAAGACCTCGGAGATCATCATATCCAGCCTATAACCTAACACCATGACAACAGCTAAAGCATGCCACCAAATCCCATGTCCAATCTTTTCTTAAAGGCCTCCAGGAATGGTGACTTCACCAACTCCCTGGGCAGTCCATTCCAGTGCCTAATCACCCTTTCTGTAAGGAATTGCTTCCTAATATCCAAATTAAACCTCCCCTAGCACAGCTTCAGACCATACCCTCTTCTCCTGTCATTAGTTTCCTGGGAGAAGAGCCCAACCCCCAAAGTGTATTTGTTCCGTTGAGGATAAACGGGTCTGCAACAAACACATGCCCTTTACCAGTACCTGAAACTATTGCTTTGGTCTCAGCAGCTCCTTGATACTTTGCCTCAATGACTAAACCTGAACAGAAATCCAGCCGCCAGTGGTCACACTGAATGTAGCCAAGTGGGCTGCTCAGGAAGACAGTACATAGTATGTGCAGCTTTATGTCCAACATAAGACATCTTCACTGTATCTACTCTGAATACAACTTACTAAACACACACTATACAGCAACTACCTAATTCTGCAAGGTGAGAAGTGAACTCACAATGCTGCAATAAGCCACTATTTCCTGGACACTGCTTTCCAACACTCATTCATTATAACCCTTTACTTCCATCTCTGGCCAGATGTTCTGACTGCTAGGAAAAAAAACATGTGAATGAACTTCAAAGCCCTCCTTGTCTTCCCTGGCCACATACACACACCCCCTTATTAATTATTTTTCATTAAATGCACTGTGCCATCTGTCTCTCCAGGAAAAGGACTCTCACTGAGGCCACCTTCAAAGTCACCTCAATCATGTGTTGGGCAGACCAGCTGCTGCCAGTAGCACCTGTGAAGTGCAAATACAGTGTTTAAGAATTCACTGAACTTGTCAAGTTGGACTGGAATCTTTAATCAAACAGTATAATGAAAAATAACAAACTTAAAACTACCTACTAAGCCCCAAGTAATGGACACAGACACTGCTACAGAAATTGTGCCTGCATTACATTATGTAAAGTGAAAATGATGAAGTTTTCTTTCCCTGCTCAAATGTCAAATGACAGACATCCCCAGAATTCTTCCCTTTTTGCTCCACCCAACTCTCCCCATGGGCTTTTATGCTTACTGAGAATGGAGGAGTTTTAAGATGGAAACTTGATAAACTCTGAATTTGTGTGATGGAAGAATTATTTTGGATGCTAAGTAACAGCAAAAATTAAAATGGCATGAAGCTGGGAGTTTTTAAACTGGAAGACCCTTTGAATCAAGGGATCAAAATATGAAAGCAAAGGTTAGCCACCATGTCCACTATTTTTTCTACTTGCTCTGCTCCTCAAGATCATGTGTCAAAATAGAAGTCAGCAAACATGGCTTTGTGATCTCAAGAGCTGCGCTGCAGCACTTGCAGAACTATTTTCTGAAGCCAGCATTGCATTGTGTCTGGGAATAATTGAAGTCACACTTTCATTTTTTAATGCCTCTGAAGGAATTACATGTTCATTCATGCTGACAGAAAACTGTATTCTGGAGAGAAATGAAACAAGTCCATGTATCCAAAGGAAGAGAAAAAAAAAGTCAGGTCCTGACATCAATTTTCTTGAAGCAAAATAAGTCACAACAGCCAGTCTGATGGATGAACCAGAGGCAATGGCAAACGAGATACCTCAAAGCCCGAAAATACACAAGGAGTTTCTGCACATCTTGGGCTGGCCTATACTAAAACACTAGGTGATTCCCTCACTTTATTTCCTAACAGCAGGACAGGTCCAGCAATGCTTATGGGCTAAGTTAAAACTTTGGGAGCAAAACCTGCTGAACAAAGGATGTGGCACAGCTGCCTTCACACAGTTCTTGACACAGAGGCATTGCAACTGCAATTTTGCCACCAAACTAGTTATCACCTGTTCTCAGCATGTCATCTCTTAAAGATTTCTTCTTTTCAACTCTCTCTCTGGTAAATTCACTTTGATTTCTGAACTTTCAAACCCCAGTAAGTAAAGTAGTAGTCTGTAACACAACATATATCTAACAAGCCATTGATAAATTGTCCAAAAGTTCCTGAGAGAGGTTGGTTGGCTGAACATAAAGGTAGCTTGCCAGTGTCTAGAAAAACACATGCACAGAGTCCCTGCATTTACATTCAGAGAGTACAGAAACCCTCAGCAGAGTTCTGTATCCTAAGGAGTTGGTCTGGGAACTCCCTGATGGAAAATTTCTGGCCAGCAATACACAATAACCTGACAGGCCAAAATTATTTCCTAGTGTTCTGGTAAGCTGAGAAGGGATCCAGCACTAACAGCAAAGTTTTTTCCCTAGGAACATGTTATCAGTGAGCATACAGTGACCCAGCACCATAAGGCACAGATGAGATAAGCAGCCGATTTTTTTCTCTCAGACTGCCTCAAACTGAAACCACGGACAAAGGAGAATCAGAGCATCCCACCCAAAATCCATAAGAATAGAAACACAGCTTCTCTGCAAGGATCACAGTTAGATTAGGGAGCTTCTGAAACTTTTTCTTATTGTGCACAACGGTCTGTAGAAGAGCTGCGTGAAGGAATCCGTGTGCTGTTCCTGGAGTGCTGCTTTACCTGGCCCTGCAAATCACTAGTGATGGAACAGCAGAGCACAGCATTGCTGTTTCCCCACCCTCACCTTGTGATCCCCAGCTCGACACCTTCAAGAACACTCTCTCTGACAACTAAAGCCATCCATGTCTAAGTCTAGCCTGAGGCAACAGCACAGGAAACACTGCATTACCAGAGGGCCTTCAAACCACTGGTGCTTCAGGGGTACTTCGAGTCAAGAAGCTGCTGGGTTGCCAGCACCTGATGCCAGTTCTTTCTTTTTCATTTAGTTTCATGAAACAGTATCAAAATACCTCAAAAACATTCACTGACCAGCCCCCGACTGCTGCTAAAGAAATGGTGTGGCCATAAATGAGAACATGCAAACACCAAAGCCTCTTAGCCTTCAAATTAGACATACATGTAGAAATTCTGTGTCAAATCATAATACCAACCCCCTCTTAGCACTATGGATCTCCTAGCAGCAAGATCTGGCTTTGGTGGTTAGAGCCAGCAGGGATTTGATCCTATGGAACAACACTCCTGCTTTTTGCTGCCTCTGGAAGGATTACATCTGTTAGAACACTGGAGAGCCTGTGTGTCTCTGTGGGAACCCCTAAGGGGAAAATTAAGGTCTCCTCAGAACTGACAGGAAGATTTAAGATTTCCTCCAAAAAAAGGAAAGTAGCAAGGCAGAAGAAATCCAAGCGAAGATGTGGAACTATTCCTAACAATGATGATAATTGCAGTTTTGTAAGTTGGGCTGGCTGCCCAGAATGGGTAAACAACCCCAAAGCAGTTGAAGTGACGAGCACACTGCAGTTTGCACAGCCCTTACACAAAGCAAAATGACCTGATTTTTTCTAAAGTCTTAGCTACAGATTGTCATGTCTCCCCTGCCATCTCTCCCTTATTTGTGTCAATTAATAAATCTATGATCTAGTGAAGTTTGCTCTTTCTGTCAGTAACCATGAGGTTACACACATGGTTTAGCCCTGAATTTCAACATAAAATTTACAATATATTAATGATAAACAGCCTACTGTACACACATGATGCCTAATGTCCACTCTTCACATTTACACTCCTCATTGACAACTAACCCAGTAGGTTTACAAGGTTTTACCACATTTTCTCAGTAACTTTCTTATTTTTTATTACTAAGTTGTC
The DNA here is from genome assembly GCA_013396835.1 of Psilopogon haemacephalus. Lineage (NCBI taxonomy): Eukaryota > Metazoa > Chordata > Aves > Piciformes > Megalaimidae > Psilopogon > Psilopogon haemacephalus. Next base: position 114,227 of record VWZI01002458.1, on the reverse strand, counting down.
CAAGTAGCTTTGCACCAAAGTGACTTCAAACTCAATTTTAGCCCTGTCACATCGACCCAGAAGAATACAATGCTTGTGAGGATCAGAAGCATTCATAAAACTACAAAACAGGGCTTGCTGGCACAGCACCAAGAGCTTCACTCTAAAGAAGAACAAGGTATATACCAAGGTATATACCAAGATAAGAGCATGCAAAACCCTTCCCTATCTTTGGGGTCAAAGATATCTGTGAGAGGAACAGAGGGGCACTAAACAAAGCATGGCACCCTTCTAGCTGGACCCACTCAGAGCTGTAAAAAATTCTGACATGTAGGCTTATAATCTTTTCACACAGACATGAAGAAATACATGAGTATTCTTGGCTACAATCTGCTCAAAATTATATTTACTATCTAATTTTAAGTTTCTCTTTCTTAATGATAATTTTCTCTCAGGAGAAAATAAACGGTCCCTCAAGATCCAGTTTGTTTCTCTTGGTGCCTTTTTAATGTGCTAGTTTCTCAGCTCTTGACACCAGCTCCCTGCACGCTCAGAATCACATAAATCACAATTTTATCTAATCTGCTATTTTCTAATAAAAAGAAAAGCCATTTCTCTCCTAGCATTATGTCAGTATTCCTCTTTGAAGCCCCATGGAACCACATCTGATTCATCACACCAGAGTACAAAAAAGAGTGGAGCACAGCAATCTTTTGGTTGTCTCCATTCAGACCCTTTAGGCTCTTGCCATTATTCATCTTTCTCACAAATCCAGCTTGCTCCTGTTAACACAATGCACAGCAGGCTCACTTGAGACTTACTTTTTACACTGCTCTTGATACTTCTCTTTTTGCTGCCCCCTGCCATCGCAGTATTTATTCTCCCAATCTGTGCCAAAAACTGAAGTCATGGTCCGAGTTTTCAGTTTACTCACATCCCCAGCATTTTTTCTTATTCTGTAGCTTCTCCTCCCATTCCTCATAAACGTCCTCAGATTTGAATAACTCAGTCTTTATCATACCTGCCACGTATTTACAGAATGGACAACTGTAGTTTTCCTTTCTCCTCTCTCAATAAATCCTGGCAGCTCACAATGCTTGGTTCTTGTGCAATTGCACATCATCTGGGATAATCCAGACCACACAGTGACGGGGAGGTTAAGAAATATGAAGCTTATTTTGGCTCTGTTGTGATTCTGACTCCTAGCAGCCAACTCGCCTCTTAAAAAAATGTCACTTTTCAACAAAACCCACAGGCTTTAAGACTTTAATTCATCCCCAAACTACATGCAGATGAACAGGCTCCAGCCAGCTCTCACTTACCATGAAGCCAACATGCTAATAGAGCTCCCTCTCTGCTTTCAAAAACCTCATGACAGGCTAATTAATTTAATAGTCCAGACTTGTCTTTGGTTGGCTTCAACTCCATTCCCAGAAAGCTTCCCCAAGCTTTTCACAGTATCTGCAAACTGGGTTTCATGATCTCAAACTGTTACTATTCTTGACAGCCTGTTCTCCACGTACCAACCTTTTCTATCACTGAGACAAGCCAGATACTATTAGGAAAGAAGAAAAAAAAAAAATGAGGAGTGACACATTCCTCTGCGAGTTCTACAACATCTCCAAACGCTAGTAAACAAGAGTTTGGTATCAAGTACATGTGCTTTCTTAGATGCTTCTATCATGGCTATGCTCCAAGCACTCAGTTCCATAGGAGCTACCTAGAGAGGTTCCCACAGCCAGTAGTATCTTGGAGCCTGGAAAGGAAGCTACAGGAATTCCTCCCTATTTAAAGATGCACTTGCTTCTTTTCAAGGAAAGGCACCAAGGAGCAAGGGTCCTATGCAGAGGTACATGGGTGCAAATGGGCTGGAAAGCCTTTTGAAGCCACATCTTATGTAGCTTCCTGAAACTGTTTCCAAGCCCTGCTGAATGCTACCCCTCTACATCTCCATGAAGGGTGGGAGCTTTGAGTTCATGCACCTTTGACTGTCTGAGAAATCAAGGAACCAAACAAGCATCCTACTGATCATCCAATGTTCAAGGGACTTCTATAAGCAGCAATCAAAACCTGGCTCTTAAAACTCATGTATAATCCCCAAAGTAAAGCTCTGGCTGCCTCCCATTCAATGTATCAATCTCTGCCTGGCTCACATGCTTATAATGGAAGTCATAATTAATAGTGTTTCCCCAAAACAATATAAAGGAATTTGGCCAAGTCTTTCTGCTCAACTGAAAGGGAAGTCCTACAGCTAAAAGTCTCAGTCTTCTTACAGGGGAGAGCAAAACAATGAAGCTTACTGCAAAGTGACATATTTCAGACAATTACAAGATCTTCAGATCTCGAAGACACATTATGACCATGACTAGAACATAAACAGAATAGCAATTACTGAGGATTGCTCTCCTCTGGATTTGGAAAGCATGTTCCCTCTTTGCCTTTGCAGCCTTTCATGATGCACAACCACCCTTTTAACTAGAAAACCCATGTCACATTTTAAGAAATATTCAAAATACTTCATGTTACCCTCAGCTACCCTTCATCCCTCTTCTTTGCAAGGCTGCTAAGTAAATGGAGTCATGTTTTCCAGCACATCACAGTCTTGCCTTAAGCACAGTGAATCCCGCATCAGTTCCTTCACTTAGATCACCCTCTAGGCAAATAGAGCAAAGGTAAAGACATGATAAGTATCTGTTATTCCTACTGACCTTTAAGATGAGCACAGGCACAGCGTTTCCACATGCCTCACATTGTGTTTCCAGAATATTTAATGAGATGCTAGTCACAACATCCTGTATTGTAGAACAAATTCCAGTGACACCTAGTGCACACAGCCACCTTTATGTCATATCACTCTCAAGTACATTCGGCTTTTATGCCAAGTCTGAGGAAAAAATAGAATTGTTTTGTTGGAAAATACCTTTAATATCATCAAGACCAGCCATTACAAAATATAATAAATTATGATACCCAACTACCATAAAGCTTATAAAATACTTGAGCACATTTAATTATGTTTATGGCACTAATATCATCTTGTTTTGACACCAGGAGCTCTAGAGTTGGATTTAGTGTCCAAACAAGAACCAATATATCACTTCTTGGGTTTATGCCTGCCCTGCAAAAGCTAAGCATTGAAACTTAGTTTGCTTCAATAACAAAGAAGAAACTTACTTTCATTAATTGTAATCAGTATTGAACCAACAACAGTAATCAGTATTGAACCTAGTTCAGTGAGGCTTTTATCCCATGCCAAACTATGAAAGCTTTTGAACATGCAGTGTAATAACACTAGCTTCCCATATAGCATTAAGCTATAGCCTTTAAAAAACTATCTTGATTTGGCAGCACTGAAGAAAGATACCAGCTTCAACAGGGACAGAGACTTGGAATACTTGTCTTCATGATAAATCAATAAACAGGCTATTATTCGCCTGCAAAAATGATGGAGAGTGGTGGAGTGACAATGTTAGGCAGTTCTCTCAACACTCTCAGGTATCAGGGCCCATGGACTTGTGAATATCAAATTTGTGTAACTGATCCCTAACCCAGTCTTCATTGACTACTGGAGAGTCATCCCTGCTCCAGGTTTCCTCTCCTTCATCTAGGGGCTGGAGCTTATAGGGGAGTTCAGTCTTGGAAGTAAAGACTGAAGCAAAGAAGACATAGGCAGCTAAAAGACATTTCCAATATTCTTGCTAATATTCAGAAGCTGTTTATTTAATAGCCCAATAATTGTATTAGTCTTTAAGCTCCTTTCTGTGAATAGAAATAATGAAGAGAAGCAGTTTAAGGGTGTTGCAGTGCAGCTGACACATGAATAAATACTGAAGACAGAGACAGTTGTCTGTCATCAGAGTAACTATCATCTCAGGTATGAAACGCCTTCACTCTAATCCAAGATCAGACCCTGATTTGATACATCTCACATGGCGGGGGGGGGAAACAAGAACTACCACTATAAACTCTTACTTTTTACCTTTTCTCTGCCTCACCATTTACTTTTGCAGTAGTCATAACAGAAGTGCTCTCTACACATGCAAAAACTTCACACTGGGTCTGGAGCACTGGGTGAGCAGTCCAATTGCTAATTAAAATTAACAGCATATCAACATCACCCAACCCAGTTTCACATCTTTGGTGATTCTACAAGACTCTCAGAAAACTTACAGATAAATCAAAGAGGGGCAGCCTGTAGCAAGGAATAATAAAAGCTCGCTAATTACTTCCAAGGAAACCTTTATAGCCCATTTTTGAGTAATCTCCCTCACTCCCATAACTGCTATGCCAATGATATATAAATTTATTTTCTAGTTGGCTTTTTTCCAGACTTCCAATATTAAATCTTGTCTGGACTCTACCAAACGGCTATTCACCAGTAAACAATGACACAATGCAGTCAAATCAAAGCTTATACTGCTTCTTCCATTAAACTCTGTCCCCTCCTTTCCAGACAGCCTTGGATTAGCACTTGTCCTTCTCTGTCCTGCACTCCCCAGGTGTAAGCTTTGCCAAATGTCTCTTTCACTCTGCCATCACAGCATCTCTAAAATCTGACAGTCCAAGTTTTTTTTTCTCATTCTTACCTCTAACTTTCTGAGTCCTATACACTCATATTTCCTTCCACAAACAAAACACTATCACCCCCATTATGGGGGACATCCTTTCTTTCTCCAGACACAGCATTTGAAACCCAAAAAATGCAAATATATTCTCTTTAAAGTGATCTACTTAAACTATCCAACACCCTCAGCTTTTATCTCTCCTTTATCAACATGGAAGTTCCTTCTCTTTGTTCCACACCCAAACGTTTCTGAACACACATAACCCCTTACACAAACAAGTGACTGGAAAAGCACTTATCTTTGTGGCCCATTCCCAGAGGGCTCTGCTACCCTCACAGTAACCTCTCAACTAAATTCCCTTTCAGCAGAGGCAGGAAAGTAGAGCTCAGAAAGCCTGAGGTTGAAGATTAGAGGAGCGTCTCGTTACTGCTTGTCCTCATACGAGCACAAGAAAAACTTGGGTTTGCTATAGAACCTACTTGCCTTATGCTTTTCCTTGTCTAGACTGGGCTGGGTCAAGGCAGACAGCAGCTTTTTAGGTAACGGGCGAGCATGTCCCAGTGCACAGCTTCAGCAGGACCTGACAGATCCAACATGCAAGTGTGCTGGTTTGAGTCTAATAGGAATATTTTAATAAGAGAAATTAGGTTATAGGCTGCAGAAATAAAAATGATGGTGATGTCTACTTCGCTCATAGGTTTGCTGAGATGTATAAAAACAAGAACATAAACACAGCTAAGACAGAGTTGTTCTGGTCTGGGCTCTGGATGTTGGTCTCTCCCTCTCCTTGCCTTCTGGATCTGTGTAACTCAACTAATTGATTCTGCTTCTAAACCCTCTTGCCAGTCCTCCTAATTCATCTTGCACATAAGGCAAATTCTGGGATAAGACTGGTGGGTGGGGGGAAGGTGAAAGGGTGGTTGGGAACCCCCACTTGAGAACTCTGATCTCTGGGAGGGGTGTGACATTTATGTTATTACCTTTTCAGCAGGTGAGAGTGATGTGGCACCGAGGGGGTGTCGCTAGGAGGCAGCGCTGATTCTTCAAACAAGCAGTCACAGTCGTGGAGGGGTCCTGGCACAATCTCGGCAACAGCAATGGTATGCACTGCAGGCAAGAGCGGTCAAGGCAGGCGGCACTCTTCCATGTAACAGGTGAGCAGGTCTTAGTGCACACCTTACAGAAGGATCTGTGAGATCCCGTGAGCAAATGAGACTGATGTGGCACCATCATTCTAGGAACCCTCGAGGGCTATTTAAATGCAACACTTCCAGCAACAAGCAGTCACTGTTGTGGAGTGGTCCCGGTGTAGTCTCAGGATCAGGCACTGTGCTAAGTGCTGTGGGCCAGACCAAGCTGGGTTAAGGCAGGTAATGGACAAGCAGGTCCCAGCATATGGGTTCAGCTGGACCTGCCAAGCAAGTGAGACAAACGTCTCCTAAGCAAGTGAGACAAATGTTGCCCCATTGAACATTGCCCCATCAGCCATTGCTAGGACCAGGCAGAGGCTATTTAAACAGAACACTTTCAGAAACAAGCAGTCACTGTTACTGGGTGGTCCTGACTCTGTCTCAGGATAAGCAACAGTAAATGTCTGGGACTAGATCAGGCTGGGTCAAGGCAGACAGTGGGTTTTCAGGTAAAGTGTGAGCAGGTCCCAGTGCACAAATTCAGCAAGACTTGCCTGATCTCTAGAGCGAATGATACTGATGTGACACTAAGGCAATGTTCTGAGGACCTGGCCTGCACTATTTTAACACAGTATTTTCCACAACAAGCTGTCACTTGATCTCATAGGCAAGTGAGACTGACGTGGCTTGCGCAGACTGAGGTGTGGGATATTTAAACATGCCTGGCAACAAGTAGTCACCACTGTGGAGCAGTCCCGGCACAATCTCAAGAGCAACAACAGTAAATGCTGTGGGCTAGAGCGGGCTGCTTTGGGACAGACAGCTGCTTTGCAGGCCCCAGCACACAGCTTCAGCAGGACCCTCTAGATCTCATGAGCAGGGGAGACTGATAGGGCATCGAGGGGGCATTGCTAGGACCCCATGTGGACTGTTTTAACAGGAAAATTTTCACATTAAGCATTCACCATTGGTCCCAGTGCAATCTTAGGGGCAGCAACCACAAGTGCTGTGGGTTAGGTTGGGCTAGGTTGGGGTAGAGAGTGACTTTGAAGGTAACGGGAAAGCAGGTTCTAGTACACAGTTTTGGCAGCACCTGCCAGATCTTGCAAGCAAATGAGACTGATGTGGCATTGAGGGGGTGTTGCTAGGACCCAGAATGTTTAAACATGACACTTCTGACAACAAGGAGTCTCCATTGTGGTCCCAGAGCAATCTCAGGAGAAGCAACTGTAAATGCTTTGCTATAGATCAAGATGGCTTTACAGGTAATGGGTGCGCAGGTCCTGGCACAGAGCTTTGGCAGAAACTGCCAGATCTTGTGAGCAAGATAGACTTAATGTGGCACCAAGGGAGAGGTACTAGGGCCCAGTGCAGGTTATTTAAATGCCTCCATGGAGCACTATCGACCTCAAGTACCTGTGAAAATGGCTGGGAAGTAGGGTATGGTGGGTCAGGAAAGGCATGGCACAGCAGTTCATGTGAGCAGGTCGAAGCCTCTCTTGCCAGGTAAAGTACTTCCAGTACTTTGAAGTCCACTCTGGGGGACAGTATCATGGCAAAAAGGCCCCCAAAGAGCTCTTTTCAGGACTTTTTTTGAAGCCAAGAAATCAGTTCACCTGTGTACTAGATTGATGTGGATAAGGTGTCCCGAAGCATAGAAAGGGAGGAACAGGAAGCCTGAAAAGATCCTTCCACTCTCACCTGCATGGCAGCATCCCCCTTGGAAGGAGTTCAACCATGGTCTCAGTCACAGGCTGCAGGGAGTGTTTAAGCCTTTCACTTGTAACAAGTGGATGCTCCAAGAACTGCTGCATGCACTGTTCTGATGGATTATCTCCTCGAACAGATGGCAGAGTTGTAAGAGAAGGTTGAAAGGTTAAGGAGCATCAGAGAGGCTGAAGAATAGACTAGTGGAACCAGGCTTTGCCCTCCTTGAAACAGAAATGGAACACACACTAGAAATTACCCAGAATCAGGTGGCCTCTGTATTCTGCTCATAATGCTGAAGGCAGAAGCCTAACTGAAAAGAGCAAGTGGAAGCAAGTTCACGATCAAGGCAGTAGGCAAGCTCCTTCCTTGCTCACCTTCCACTACTCCCTCAATAGGTGGCAATGGCAACATTCCTGCTCTGTGTGGCAGAACTGTTACCCCAGTTACTCTCCCAGACTCCCAGGTACCCTTGCAAAACAGGTATGAAGCCCTGTAAGTGCAGATAGTCAACGAGGAAGATGAACTGGCTGGCTTAGAAGTGTTCCCAAGATTACTGAAGCCAAACCCCAACACCAAAATGGCTTCTAAAAAAAACAAAAAAAACCCAAACACAAAACCTGATCCAGTTCTAAGAAAAGCATGCTGCCTCTCTGAGGCCAGTGTACTCTTATACGGCCCACAGATTATTATCCATTATTGACTTTGCAGATAGGCAGTGGCAAATTAGAAAAAAGAAAACTGAGTGCTGTCAAGAGAGACTTTAGGCCTTTGGGCCAACTGGTCACAGGAGCATTATACCTCAGACAGTCTCCAACCACCACATCTCCTACCAGCCCTTATCTATTTGTTAACAGCAGGCTGAGCACATCCTTTCCCCTGGTAGGCTCAAACACCAGCTGTGACAAGAAGTTATCCTCCATGAACTCTAAGAACCTTCTAGACTGTCTAGTCTATGCTATGTTAAGTTCCCAGCAGATATCTAAGAGGTTAAAGTTGCCTACAAGAAGAAGGCCTGGCAATCTTGAGACATCCTCCAGAAGATACATCTTCCCAGATACACGTGTGATAACATGACAATGCAAATTCTACTTCATTCAAAGTTCCATAAGCAAGAACCACAAGCTACTTTTAAAAGCAGAGATCTGGTGTGGGTGCAAGTGTGAGTGTGTATGAATTAAGATAGCCAGGAACAGCCTATTGGATCACCTGAAAATCAAATTCTGATAACCATCTGTAATCTGTCCAGGGTTCAGCTGGGTGGGAACACCAACCAGAACAGTCACCTAATGGGTATTCAATACCATGGAATAGCTGGCTGAGCCAAAAGGAGATGGGACTTGGAGTGACTGTAACCTGTGATTCTTCCTGTTTCCAGTCCTTTCTCTATCTTCTTTTGCTTCAGGGCTTTTGCCTTTCTTTTCCACTCATGCTATCACTTGCTGGCTTGCTTGCTCACACTGAAAAAAAATGGTATTATTCCATTAAACTCTAATTATCTCAACACATGGGGCTTTTGTTTATTTTTTTGCTCCAAATTCTCCTTTCCATCCCACCAGGAATGTTATGTGTGGGAGTTTTGTGTGAGCAGCTGCATTGGAACTCAGCTTGCTGGCCGAGTCAAAACTACAACATCTGCAAAACCCCAAAAGCAGGTCAGTAAGCCTTTACTATTATTATATTCAATGGCTGCTCCTCCCACTGTTGCATACCTCCTTCACCAAATTATGGAGAACATGTGTGGGGTTTTATTTGCCAGTAATGAGGTGAATATCACTTAAATGTGAATTTGAAGTTTTTACAGATCTTTAATGTAAAGGAAGAAAAGGCTAAGTCCCAGAACGAGCTTTCCTCCCTAACATTTCAGACAGGAATCTGTAAAGCTAACTTTCAAATTCCAGAGTTACTCCCGGATAAAAGGAAACTACCTACAGTCAAGTCCTAAGAATGTAACTCTTAAAAACATATCTTTTCCTTCAAGCTAGAATTGTGAAATCTCTCAGAAGGCACTGTATGACAGTGAAGAAATAAAAATCCATTCCTTTCATCACAGGTCATCCTTTAACAGCTATAAATAATTGAAAAATAACTAGTCTCAGTATTTAACTTGTTACCTGATTATTTTATAAAAACTTTTATAGACCTTTTATTAGGTCTATACAGTAATATGGGAATATTGAAAAGTTTCTGTAGATGTAGCTTTATGGAGGACAATCATCATAAGTTCCAACAGCCATCTGAAGCCAGTAGTCCAGATTTCTGAAAATTACAAAGTTGTACAAGTTCTCCCCTCCTTTGTGGAATCCATGTTCACTCTCTCTCCAGGAAACAGGGCTGTCTGCAAAGCCATGCGCCGTTAAAGTCAGCCAATAGGCCAGTTTTGGTTCACCAAAATAGCAACTGTAAGGAAGAAGACAAGGAGATCAATAATTATAATGGAGCAGTCAGCAAGTTCAAGTAAAATAAAGACACTGTCACTGCACTGAAAATCTGTAGTTAGTTTAAAAATTCCTTTAGTATATAATAAATAAATGCAAGATAAACTGTTCTATCAGAAGATATCAAGAAATTAAGATTCACCAATACTCTTTCTGATTTCTACTGTACTTCGAGGCATAACCTGCAACTTATAGCAATATGAGATGTTTTATGTTGTACAGTAGCTGTTCTTAATTTTCTACACCATGCACTGTCTTTCAGAAAATAGAACACATACTGAGGACAGTTGATATTGGGGTAAAAAAAAGTCATTAGAGAAAGGTAGTCAGGCTATGCTTGACACCAATAGTTCCAAGAAAGGAACAGGATTACAAATAATCAAAGCCATACATTATCCACTGCTCTGAAGTAAAACAAAAGCCAGGAAATTTGTCTTCCAACCCTAGCCTGGGGAAGTTTTCTGCTTGAGAGCTGAAAATTACTCCAAGAGTAAAGATTGTATTCCAGATACAATAACAGCAATACTATCTTGAGTCAGAGCTCAAGATAGTAACAATGGTTAGCTAGCAGGCGCTTCAAGCACTGTTTCACACCAGGAACAAAGAGCTTCCAGAATTTGCTGTCAGTAGTACCAATATACAATACAAACAGATACACACTGATCTGTGACACACCAGTATCATGTAGTTTAGTATTCATATCAATACCTGTGCTCTCATCAGTGGTATTGATTTACCTCATTCATTGCTATCCAGTGTCCTGTGTAACAAACACTTGAGTCAAAAAACTCACTGTAAATTAAATGCTGCACTAAACTCGATGTACCTTGTGATACTCCTTTGGATAGCATAAAGAGATTTCAGTAATATTTTCCATCAGTAGTTAAAAATACTAAATCAGATGTAATTGAGGGAATGCAATTTTCAAAGAGGAGAGGATATTTAAAATATGTAGGAGCTCAGCAGAACCACAATTCCTTAGAAATTATAAAGAAAAGTGATTTCTAGAATACAAGGCAGGAATTTTCAAAACTTGAAGTATCCAAAATTGGTTTTTGCCTTTTTATACTGATATTAAGCTTTCATCTCCTTTCCAAGTTAGGAAAAAAAAAAAAATCTTCCTTTTGTACATTTGTCTACTTACTCCCCCCGCAATCCAGCACTACTGAAAATTGAAGTCTTAGAGCACAAGTGTTTAGTAATGCACTCCTGACAGCCCTTACCACAGTTGCTCCAATAATTGAATTATCTTCTCAGGAATTATAAAGCCTGTGATTGTGCACAAAAAAGCTTTTTCCACCACTGTGTTGGGCTGAGGGCAGCAATAGGTTGATAAGAAGCTAGATGATTTGTTGTCTCTGGAAAAAAAAACAACAAACAAACAACAAATACCATCAAACTAAAACAAATACACTTTAAATCTTCTACATGGTTAACTCTGGTAAGCAGGTAACACTACCCAATCACTCTCCCAAACTGCAATGGGAGTGAGAAGCAGAAAGGCAAAACTCATGGCTTGAGACAACAATTTAATAGGAAAAGTAGAGAGTCTTGCACCTGGGATAAGCTGGGGACTGACCTGTTGGAGAGCAGGGAAAGAGACCTGGGGGTCTTAGTGGATGGAAGGATGATCATGAACCAGCAATGTGCTCTTGGGTTAAGAAGGCCAGTGCCATTCTGGAGTGTATTAGAAAGGCTGTGGTTAGTAAGCTGGGAGAGGTTCTCCCTCTCTATTCTGCCGTGGTGAGGTGGCATCTCAAATATTGTGTCCAGTTCCGGGCTACTCAGTTCAAGAAGGACAGGGAACTGCTTGAAAGAGTCCAGCACAGTGCTATAAAAATGATTAAGGGAATGGAACACCTTCCTTACGAGGAAGCTGGGGCTTTTTACCTTAGAGGCTAAGGGGTGACCTCGTTAATGTTTATAAATATGTTAAGGGTGAGTGCCAAGAGGATGGAGCTAGAATCTTCTCAGTGATACCCAATGACAGGAGAAGAGGCAATGGGTGAAGTTAAGGCACAGTAAGTCACTGTGAGGATGACAGCACGCTGGAACAGGCTGCCCAGGGGTGTTGTGGAGTCTCCTTCTCTGGAGATATTCAAAACCCGCCTGGATGCATTCCTGTGTGATCTGGTATAGGTGATCCTGCTGTGGCAGGGGGGTTGGACTGCATAATTTTTTGAGGCCCCTTCAAATCCCTAACACATTGTGAATCTATGAAAGCAAAAGTTACATGTAAAAGAAAGGCAAACTAAAGAATTCATTTATCCAGTGTTCAGGCATCTCTAGGAAAGCAGGGATTTTATCACACCTGTGACTTGGGAAGAAAATTCTGTAACTGAACATTCCCACTCTCCCTTCACCCCCACTTTTACTGCTGAATATGGCACTATATGGTGCCAGATATCCCTGTGGTCCACAGGGGCTGCCATCCTGGTTGTGTTACCCTCCCAGCCTCTTGCCAACATTCAGTCTATTCACTGGTGGGGTCAGAAGCACAAAGGTCTTGACTCTGTGTAAGCTAAAATATCTGCGTAATGAGCACCATTTTGATCACAAATGCAAACCATGGCACCATATCAGCTACTACAAAGAAAATTAACTCTACCCCAGCCAAAACCAGTATACATAGTACCTCTAAAAACACAGTAAGTTACTCAAGGCTTAAAACAAGCATTTAAGCGTGTAATAGACTTCCCACTTACAGAAAGGTGTCTTTCTTAATTCTTATTTAACTCTACGTTAAACTAAATTCAGAGATTCAAAAAATGGCAGGTTGGAAGGGACCTCAAGGATCATCTGGTCCAACCTTTCTAGGCAACAGTATAGCTTAAATGAGATGGCCCAGGACCCTGTCAAGATGAGTCTTCAAACTGTCCAATGCAGGGAAATCCACTCCATCTCCAGGGAGATTATTCCAATGCCTAACTGTTCTCATGGGGAAAATATTTCTTCTGGAGTCCAACAGGAATCTCCATAGGAGTAAACTGTACCCTTTACACCACATCTCTTCCATGTGACTCCTCGTTAAGAGGGAGTTTCCACCTCCTGATAGCCACCCTTTACATATTGGTCCATAGTAGTAAGATATCCCCTGAGCCTTGCCTTCTCAAGGCTGAACAAACTCAGTTCTTTCATATGGCAGGTCTTCCAGTCCTCTCCAGTTTGTCCACATCTTTTTTGTACAGCAGGGACCAAAAATGAATGCAGTACTCCAGGTGTGGCCTGACAAGTGCTAGGTAGAGTGGGACAGACTTCATCTCTGCTGATGCTGCCTTTGCTGAAGCAACCCAGTATCCTGTTGTCTTTCTTTCCGGCTACAGCTCCTCCAGGAACTCATAGTCTTTCTTGTTTCTGCCTAAGTTTGGGCTTATGGTGTCATTCATGCCTACATGAAAGAGTAACAGTGAATAGCAATACATGTTCTTGACAAGTTGCAGGACCCTCTTGGCAATAACATGGACCTCAGCTCCAGGAAGGCAGCATACCTCACGTGAGCCTCTGTCAAGCCAGCAGATGGGTGATTCAGTGTCCATTAACTGGGAATCTCCCACTACAAGCACAAGTTGTTTTTTTGTGATATTTATTCACTGTGTGCTGTTGGTTCAGTTGCACCTTGCGGGCCTTGCTCCTGTTGTTAAAACTCCAATCTTGTTTTCAGTCAAGATGCTGGAAGATATCTGTGTTTGTGGGATACCAGGGTCCAAGGTGCTTCATCCTCAGTGGTGCCTGCTGCTAGAACTTGGTTCTGAAGCTAGCTATTAGTTGCTACCTCTGCTCCTCTAATGATGTGCAACCTAGTTACTGTTTCTTGTAACTCAGCCACCTGATGTAACAGGTTGCCCACCTGTGCACACCTTGTGCAGGTACTTACCTTTCCCCCAGCAGAGGGGTTTGAGCAGTCACTGCAGCCTACTATCTGAAGTTTCCTGTTACCAGTTTTTTCTGGGTGGATACCTCAGACATCACTGGGGCTTTCTCTGAAGAAGCAGAGTTTTTAGTCTCAAAGCAAGTACCCACCACTTTGGTAGAGCCAAAATGTGGCTTTCCTTACTTAAAAATCCACTTAAGGATCAAGAAAATAAAATACTTACAAGCTAACTTGATTCCAGACAGCACCTAGCCATTCAAACAGTTCCTCTGTGCCGCAGGACTCCTCTGGCTTGCCTTCTAGTTCGTTACTGTCTAACACTGGACATTCCAAGTCCCTTATGGTGCTGAATGTTATTTTTGGCTTCAGAGCCTGTATTTGGTGTTTTGAAAAGTACGACAACAGTGTTGATTCCTCTGCACCTTAACAACACAAGAACATAAACAGCAGTTACAGACCTACTTCAAAGGAGTACTGAATACACAAAACTTTTGTATTATGTATATAAGAAAAGGCAGGGTGTAAAGCTCTTTACGTGCTGTTGCCTTAGGCAGAAGTCATAAGCCTTCAGCTTCCTTATCTTCCTGGAAATAAAAATTAATGCAAGATCCAGCAACTCAGTACAGTTCAAGTAACTTTACCATTTAACTAGTTAGTGCATATAGAAAAATCAAGCAGAATTAATTTGGCAAGTAATAAAATGAACTAATGAGAAGAATAATTTGGAATGTTCTTGAAAAGGAATACAAGAAAGGAAGCAGGAATACACTAACAAGACAAAACAGTCTCCAAATACACTCGTACTATAACTATATCCATGCCAGAGAACATTTTTCCTACTCATGCCCATACATACATTCCTGTTGTGCTCACTTGCAAGTACTTCCTGCTGTAGAAGGGCAATGACTTACACTGTAAGGTCATCTCTGGCAATTCCTCAGACATTGCTGCTTCAAATTCCCAAAGATAAGGCAGCTCTAAGGTGAGGTAAAAGGAACTAAGTTTATAAGAATTCTGGCAGTATTCCCTCAAAACCCACTGTGTGTCTAAAGGGATCTCAGAATCACCAGTTCATTAACGGCCTCTTAGAGATTTCTAGAGCCATGAGCAACTCCAATGGAATAATTTCTGCAGATCTCAGGAACACTCTGTAGAAAGTTATAGTGATATTTAACTTCTCCTGGAAGATGCCTAAAAGGCATTTGGTGTCCCATCCAGCACATCAGGTTAGTGGCTCTTTTGGTTCTCTCAGCTGAGGACAAAAATACTGAGAGGTCTTAGCCCATCATTATAGGCTACATACTTAATTTTCTTGGTGTGATGGCATGCTTAGTTTCGAAGTCGTAAAGCTCTGCACCAAAATTATTGCTTTGAAGCAAAAAGATAATGGATATGGAATCAATTCTCCTAAATGTTGAATTGCAGACAATGTATTCAGTTTTCATAAAGTAAAGATTAGAAATAATAGCTTATTTTTGAGACATCTGAAGTCCAGAGCAGCACTTAAATACTGCAGAAGAAATTCAAGAGCAGGATCGAGTTCACTGCAGAATACAAAACTATGGAATCTCTAAGCCATATTTATCTCATCAAGGAGTATCACTTGGGCAGCAGAAAAAGGAGAGATAAAGGATGACTAAAGAGGATCAGGTTAAGCACCCAAAAGCACAGTGAGAAAGGTGAGTAGTCACTGAATTCTTGTTAATTTAGTATTTTTTGTATATATATATATATATACATATATATATACACACACACACATATATATATGACTGAAGTGTGTTAAAGCAGTAATCTTCCTTCAGTCTGTACTTCCTGTTGGATAATGGGTTCAAGGTATGTATGACCTTGTCCTAGAATTCTTAGTGAAGTATTTTAAAATGAAAACAAAAGTCCTGCATTTGGAAAGTGACTTAGGTGCTTATGGGTTTGCAGCAGTGTTGGACAAAGCAAGAAACACCAGTTATCAGTGGTAAGGCTAAAAGCAGAATGTTCAGAAAGAGATTTTCTTGACAAAATACAGCTCTCTTTTTCCCATTCCAGCAGAATCTACACAATGCCTTATGTTTAATTAACAAAATATCTGTTAATTTTATTTTGTCAGTACTAAGGAACTAAGAGTCTGTTGTGTGTTATGAGTGCAAGATTCCTGCACAGAAAGACATTTAACTCCATATTCAGGAATTATTTTCTAATATAAAGAAAGAGAATAAATGTTATTCTTCCTGTTTTGTACTACACTGGCAGTAACAAGTATAAGAAACATACAAGTCCTAGAGGCATTTCTTCCCTATTCAGAGTCAATAAATCCAAACAAGCTGAGTCTGAAGATCTGCAATCTTAGCTGTATTTATGTCTCTATTTATAGTAACAATGCTCTTTACTGTGACTCTTTCCTAAATACTAGAAGAATGAGGACTGCAAGCCTTTAAACCATTTCTGCATGATTAGTATTCAAAAAGGGGGAGGGGACACATGAAGGACTTGCTTGAACACAGGACACTGCTTGTAAGCAGCTTTGATTTTTCAGAGTAGTGAACTCTCTCTCACACTTGGGCTCAAAGAGCCAGGAAGGAATAACAATGTAAAGAGCAGATGGGCAAGCATTCTCAGGGACCTCTCTAACACTCCTCCGTACTAGTGAGGAGACTCAAAGCAGAACCACACTAGAAGTACTTGGACAATCACTAGAAAAGAACAGTAAACTACAAATATTTGGACTTCATGTCAGTTACGTTTTAATTTTACATTTAGTTCTCATTACCTGTGTGATACCAAGCCAGCAGGATGTCAAATTCTAAAGGTTTCTTGTCTTTCAAGGCCCAAAGCACTCTGTTGTGTTTCTTGCTATCAGGCTGAAAGCTGGAATCAGTTAAGTCAATTGTTATAACTACAAAAAACGGGAAAAAGTAACTGTTAGTCAACTGAAATAATTTTAAATTCATTAAGATATAAAAGAGCATAAAGGAACCAAAGAACATTAAGCTTCCTAGTCACATGGAGAGGATCCTTCTAAAGTATTTGATTGTGCAAATAGGACTCTCCATTACATAAATAAGCATTCAACTCCTGCTGTCCTCATTTTGATATGATCTGGGACTTCTTTCCAGTGACTGAAGGAGGAGATTCCTTTTGGAATGACAATGACAGAAGTCCCATACCAGCATCTTTAAAGTATCATGGCAACCAGGGAAACTATTTGTGTTAAAAAAGCTGCCAGAATTGAATATCAAAATCCACATACATGGTTAATGACATATTTTCTAGATTAATTTGTCCCAGGATAAAAGTTGTAATTTTTTAATCATACATTTTACTTGACAATCAGAATAGTAAAGCGATGTCAAATTTTGCAGAAATTCCAATTACAGATAACAAATTTCCCCTTCTAAATTTTTTTTTAATGCAACTACCTATCAACTACTGCAGGCTCTAAAGACATTTGAGATATTGTAGTGTTTGTGGGCTTGAACTATTTATTTTTAAAAAAGTAAATGTAAAAAATTAAAAACTGGACTCTGCCTCTGAAGGTGTTAAAAGTTGCTACCATTTTCCAAGCACTTGCTATTTGGAAGTTCCCATTTTAAGTGTGTCAAACATAATATAATCCTCCCTTTCAAGCAAGCAGCCTTGGGTGAGGCTCTTCGTTGATTATTTTTCTACAAATTTTGTGCAAATTTTAAGCTTTACCTTAACTAATTTAGTACCTTAAATCAAAAGGCATAGACACTGTGCACAATATACAAAAGTTTTTGAGTCCTGTATCGTCCTGTATCACTCCAGCATAAGTAAAAACCCCAGAAATTAAAAATTGTGTGTTTGCTTATAACTGCTTTATTATTCAGAAAAGGTCCTTGTATCTGTGTCTGGAGAGACAGGATCTACACAAGAACCAATTTTAAGGGAAGAGAAACTTTATCATTTCCAGTTTAGCATCCAAACAAGGTGCTTCACAGACAGATCTGAAATAAGTACTATTAATATAAATAATACTTACTATATCTCATAGGTTTTTTTCCAGAATACTGAGAAGGTCGACCTTGCAGTCCAAGCTCCTCATAAGTATCCTTATCCACTGACAGAATTAGCTTTCCTATTAAAAAAACCCCAAACTTCAATGCAAATAATCTTATCATTCCTTCCCTTTGAAGTCTTCAGTATACCTTGTGCAATGTTATCTTTGGATTCATGGCATTACTAATGTAATTCAGACTCCTTAGCTCCAGTTAAATGGATTAACCAGATTAATTATCACAAAAAGTTAAAACACAATTTTTTAAAATCAGTTCTTACGAACTAGAATGAGAAAAAGTACTATGATTCCTGAGACAGTCATAGCTTTTCTACTGTACTACCCCACTTCACGCCTCAACCTCTTCTCCACTTGTGTGTGTATACCACACAAACTGAATCATAATCACTATTTTGCTAGGACTGTGCTACCAGTGCAAAAAGAATTTCTCCTCTGAAAATTCTTAATTTACTTATGCCTTGAATAGGCATTTGTTGAGCATCTTAGGCTTGATTCTAAGAGATCAATTTTTGTCGCTATTACATCTGATATATTGGAAATTATAAATAAAATTAATATTTCAAGACAAAACATCTTCATTTTCTCTGCGTGTAAAATCCTGCCAAAGATGGCACATTTTGTTATAAAACTGTGATGGAACTGTGACAGTATTTTAACACATTACATAACTCTCCAAGAATAAAGACTGAATATTTTTCTCTTTTGATACAAATTGTTTTTAAAACTACTCAGAAACAAGTCAGAACGTAGTATTTTCACAAAACTAATCCTTCGTATCAACTGCAGTTACAGCTGAAGCACTGGCAATCTGACACTATACACAAGTGAAGCCTGTTTCTTTTAACCTGCTTTATATTAAATAATAGCATGACTGAAAAGAGTTAAAACTAATATCTTCCCACTTTAAATATTTCTAGTAAAGTTGTCAAGTACATTAAGCATTACATTTTTCAGTTTACAGTATTCCAAATGAAAAAACCCAAACGCCCAAAAATCCCAAGGCCCCAGTCAGAATATAGGTATTACACAAACCAAAACATACCATTTGGTAGCAGAGCTGCAGTATTATCTTGATCAATTTTGGTGTTATAGGTAAGTGCGTAGCATGAACCTTTAACAGTAAAGCAAAAAACCATGAGACTACAGTGTTTAAAGACAAATAAATCAGAAAAGATTCACCTGGAGATAATCGAACATGCCAGATACTATTTGAATCATTCTAAACCCTTCTGTTTTCAACAGCTGTCTTCCACTTTCTCAAGCAAAATAGTGTTTAGTTATTTTTTATAAATGCTGCACTGGCACTATTTTAAAGGACATTCTTCCCACCTACTCCACTGAGAAAATGCAAAACACTACTTTTTTCCAGACACATTTCTATTGTTAGTTCACACGAAGACAATGTGAAAGATGCTCATGCCACTAAATATATTTGGTAGTGTTATCTGCCACAATCAATTTCTTAAAAATGCAAGAATCAGATCCTGTAAATTTCACATACAAACATCATACTACTTCCATAAAACTAGGAACTTCATTAATGGCTTTTATGCCAAAGAAAATACAATCCCCATATTTAGAAAATAAAGGATCTCACTCTGCCATTTCACCCATTTGTTCATTTCTCCTCTCTTTTTCCTTCAAAGTTTTTCTTTCTTCCTGACAATCATCTAATGGGTACAACACTCATCATGGACCAACTTAGTGAAAAGAGCAAGCTCCAGGTACGCAATACCAAGTTGGTAAATCAGGTGTCTTTCTTCACATTCTTTTTGCTTTCACTGGGTAAGATGACCTGCTGCAGCTCCATTAGTAAAAAAATCCCAAACCAACAAAACCTCAAACCAAAGAAAAACAAACCAGAAAAGGCATACATTTTCCTCCTGCCTGCTGCTGAGCACAGCTAACACAAGCTCTATGCTGAAATAGGAATGAGAAAGGCACAAGGGAGCTATTTCTGCAGGAATCTGAATAAAAGTGAGATGTGGAAAATAAATACGAGGATACGTGGAAGCCCTCCTGACAGTAGAATTAAATGCTAACACACTACAAACCAGAAAAGCACAGATAAAGAGAATTTTCTTAGCACTGTGCCTTCCTTTCCTTTGAAAGCTTCTTAGAATAAACAATAATAAATGGATGAAAAATATACAGTATTACTGCATCTGTCACGTTCTGGTTTCCTCCATACCTTTCTTCACAAAAGCATCAATGAATTCGTGAGAGACCAGTTCATGAATTGATAAACTCCTCACCAGGTAGTACTCTCCAACATCTGCAATAGTACTTTTCAGCACTTCAGGTAGGAGGCCACATTCAGGGATCAAAAAAGACACCTATTAAGAACAAATTCATCATGTAAATCATCCTGAAATCGCTTCTGAAAGAAAATCAAGTGATAAAATAGGAAAAATTATTCTCTTCAAAGGCATCAGTAAATTGCACCAAAATGAGATTAAAAAAACCCCTAATTTCAAGCTACTCTCTTCGAAATATATCAACTTGCAAATAGTCTCCAAGTACAGCAAAGATATTATCTAGGGTTTGTGTTTCACATGCTACACAATACCACGGAGACACAATTTGACACAGTGTGACTTAACCAACAAAATTTAAGGCAGGAAATCGACTTTCATGAGGGATGAACACTTAGCTTTTCTTACCAGACTCACCACTCAGCCTTTTCGTCTAACTGCCTAGTTTTAACTTCCCTTTTGTTTAAAGCCTTTCCTGTATGTTTCATAGACCAAGGGAAAAAAAGGACAAACACCAAGCTTCTCCATAACTGTGCAGCAGCAGCAAAGTTCATGCCCATGCTTACCACTCCATCCCTCTGAAAAATTCTTTCCCAAAGAAATAAGTTCACAGGTAACAGATACATATCATCCTTTGAACACACCTACAAGAGAAGTAATAACTGACGAAGCAGGCTCCCTGCCACACAAGTAGAAAGCCTAAGTTAACTGCTACAAAAACGTACTAAAGAAATATCAAGAGAGCCTGACTGACGCTTGGAAAAAAAACAAACCAAACCAAACCAAAAAACGTAGAGCAAACGGGCAAAAATATGCTCTTAAGGTATCCAAAACGAAAATTACCAACATGCTAGGGGTTGGAAAGGAGCTCTGGTGATGATCTACTGCAATCCTCTGCTAAAGCAGAATCACCCAAAGCAAGTTGCCCGGGACTGCAACGTCCAGGCACATTTGGAAGGCCTCCAGAGAAGGAAGTGGTTATTTTGGCTGGAGGAGGGACAAGGTGAACAAAGAGGACTTTCAGGATACAGCTGCAGCCAGTTTTTAGCTGAAACTTCCCACACCCCTGAGGGACTCTCTCGCTGCTCCAAAGCAGGAACTTGTGGGCGCCACCCCAGGTGATACTCATAGAATCAGTGCACCATTTCGGCTGCAAAATACCTTTATAAATCAACGAACCAAATCGTTCCCTCACTCTACCAAGTCTAGTGCTAAGCCATATCCCTAAGCGCGGTGACTCAACCACCTTTCTGGGCCGTCCGTTGCAGTGTTTGATAACCTTTCCGGCGAAGAAATTTCTTTCAATATCCAACCTAAACCTCCCCTGTTGAACTTGAGGCCATTTCCACACCCATCAGACAGCACTGACAAAACACTGCCACCTCTTTCCTAGTTGTGCCATCACGGGATGGGGAATACCTCCTAGAACACAGCCCGGAGCACCTGTCTAACGGCCCTTTAACGGTCGGGCTAAGGGGACGGTTGGTCTCCGCGGGGAAGCGCGGCCGCCTCAGGGCGCTTCAGACCGCCTCAGGCCGCCTCAGAGCGCCCCAGGCGCCAGCCGCCCTCCCGCCCCGCCGAAGGCGCGAGCCGTTAACGGTCACCTCAACGGCCGGCGGCCGCGCGCTCACCCGGCAGCTGAAGGCATGGTCCCACACGTGCGCGGCGTGGCGCGAGCGGGGGTCCCGCGCGTGGCCCTTCTCGCAGATGAGCAGGTGCCGGGGAACCTGGCGGAGCCCCCTCGGAGCGGGCACCGACATCGCCCCGCAGGGCTCGCAGCCGCCCCGAGGTGAAACCGCTGCACCACCCCTCCGAGAACCAGGTGCGCGGCTGGGGAAGTTGTACCGTGAGGTCACTTCCGCCCGCTGCTTCCTAAGTAACGCCGGTGGGGTGCGCGCAGGCGCGGCCCCGGCGCAGGGGCGGCAGCGCTGAGGTGCCGCTCGCAGCTCCACGCCCAGGGGGTGTGTGCGCAATGATTGGGTCGGAACGGTGGTGTAAGACGGTCTTAGACTAAGTATATAATGAACTGGTCTGGTACTAGGGTCCCTAAGACTAAAGGATGGGCTGCCAAGCTGCTGAGGTGACTGGAGGTTCTTTCCGCGGAGGAAAAGCTGAGAGAGCTGGGGTTGTTTAGCCCGGAGAAGGGCGGACAGCGAGGGAATCTTCTCAATGCTCATCAGTAGCTAAAGGACAGGAGGCAAGAGGATCAGACGAAGCTCGTTTCAGTGGTGCCCTGCGACAGGAAAAGAGGCAACGGACACAAACTGGAACCCAGAAAGTTCCATCTGAATATGATAGAAATACTGGTGTGAGAGCCCTGGAGCAGGCTGCCCGGAGAGGTGCAGTCTACTTTCCTGGAGCAGTTCCAAACCCTCCTGCTCATTGTGATCCTGAGCAACTTGTTCTGGGTAACGCTGCTTTAGCAGGGGAGTTGGACTAGATGCTTTCCAGAGGTCACTTCCAGTCCCCACCATGCTGGGATTCTGTGCCAGTGGCATGTCACACAGGGCATGCACATCCCTGCAGCCCCTGGGGTGTATGCATTTACCATGTTTTGGAGGGATGCTCCTGAGGAGTTAGTAACTCAGTGCTTCTGGCTTCTTAGGATCCACTTGTTTCAGGGCATATTCTTTCTGAATAGTTGTTTACTAGGACTGCTGCTGCTGCTTTCATCCTCTGATGTTTAAGGTTGAGATGGAGCTACACATCAGAAGATCAGTGGCTGAATAATGAACTTGTTTGTATAAATTGGATTATAAAGACTCAAGCAAGGCTATGTAATCCCAGAATCACAGAATTGTCAGGGCTGGAAGGGACCACAAAGATCATCCAGTTCCAACCTCCCTGCCAGGGGCAGGGACACCACACCAGATCAGGCTGCTCAGAGCCCCATCCATCCTGCCTTTTAAAACTTCTACAGATGTGGCTTCTACCACCTTCCTAGGCAACCTGTTCCAGTGTCTCGCCACCTTCATGGTGAAAAACTTTTTCATAACATCCAATCTGAAACTATTCATTTCTGGTTTTGCTCCATTCCCCCTAGTCCTCACCCTAAAAAGACCCTCCCCAGCTTTCTTGTAGGCCCTCTTCAGATACTGGAAGGCCACAATAAGGACTTCTCGAAGCCTTCTCTTTTCCAGACTGAATAACCCGAACTCAGTCTGTCTCCACAGGAGAGGTGCTCCAGCCCTCTGATCATCCTTGTGGCCCTTCTCTGGACACGTTCCAGCACGTCCATATCCTTCTTCTAAGAGGGGCTCCAGAACTGGACACAGTACTCTAGGTGGGGGACTCACCAGAGTGGTGTAGAGGAGGAGAATCACCTGTCTTGACCTGCTGGCCACGCTTCTCTTGATGTTTGGCTTTCTGAGCTGCAATATGTACTTCTGTTGAGCTTCTCATCCACCAGCACCCCCAAGTCCTTTTGTTTAGGGCTGCTCTCAAGCCGGCCACTGCCCAAACTATATCAGTGCCTGGGATCGCCCCAGCCCAGATGCAGGATGTTGCACTTAGCCTTGTGGAACTCCAGCCTGCCAAGGTCCCTCTGGATGGATCCAGTGTGTCAGCTGCACAACATGACTTGATGTCATCAGCAAACTTGCTGAGGGTGCATTCAATGCCACTGTTCATGTCACTGACAAAATATGTTAAACAAGACTGGTCTCAGTACTGATCCTTGAGGGACTCCACTTGTCACTGGCCTCCACTTGGACATGGATCCATTGGCAGCTGGTGTGCCCTTAAGCCAGTTCTTTATCCTCTGAGTTTTCCACCCATCAAACCCATGTTTTACCAGCTTGGAGACCAGGATGTCACGCAGGAAAGCTTTGCTGTTGAAAGCTTTGCTTAGGTCCAGGTAAATGATGTCAGGTGCTCTCCCCTTGTCTACTGGTGTGACTTTGCCATAGAAGGCCACCAGGTTTGTCAGGCACGATTTGCCCTTGGTGAAGCTGCATTAATTATACCCAGTCACAGTAGCCTTCTAATTTGTGTGCAGACATTAATGGAGGAAGCACTGCATGATTATTGTAATTCTTATCATATCCACAAGCAGAAGCCTCTGTGCACAGAGGAGCATCATGCTGCGATGATCAGAAAGCCTGTTCTGCTGAAGGGGTGAGAAGTTCAAGATTCTGATCAATAAGCCCAGAGATCCAGAGAGAAAATTTGTCTGTACACAAAACAGCCTCAGGAGTTTGGTCCTTTTGTGTTTTCTTTGGGGTTTTTTGCAAGTTTCTCTGTGCTAATAGAATTTACACCTTCTACTAGGGATATGACTGGATAGGAAAAGGAATGAGAAGAAAATAGGCTGAAGAAGGGTCAAGAGAGTCAAGATTCATGGTTGTATATACAGAGATAAATCAGTATTCAGGGATTTTGGCAGGAGTGCAGCTCACTGCAGCTCAGTGGACTGTTGACAGAATCACACCAGTGTTCAGTTAGTTTGAGCCAGTTAGTTTGTCAAGCAGCTTTCAGTCACCCTTGTACTTAATATGAACTCGATGAAAATACTGAATTACATTAAACACCCCCCAACTTTTAGCAGTAGTCTGTGCTGTAACATACAACATTCCTGACTTTAAGTGGGCTGTATTTATGTACAGTAATTCTTTGTAAATGCTGTAAATGTAATCTGGGAAACCTCACACAGTCACTTTTGTGATACTGCACTGGGAGAAGCAATGAGAAGAGTAACTGCTTGGATAAGGTTTTGAGGAGCAGAGTGGTTTTCATCTATATTCAAGCACAGCCTTCAGCTCCACTTGCTTCCTAAGGTTCAGATTTTGTCTGGGCCCTGTATGGTGATGGGGAATTTTCATGCACTTTCTCTCTAGAAGGATCATTGTTGTCCACATGATGGCTAATGTGAGGCACATGCACTCTTACAAGATGCCCTTTGGGGTTTGAGAAAGAAGGAATCTGATTCCCATTCATACTTCACAGAATGTGAATGGTGGAGGTTGGAAGTGATCTCTGGAGCTCATCTAGTCCAACCCCCCCTCTTAAAGCTGGGTCACCTAGAGCAAGTTGCCCAGGATCGCAATGTCCAGGTTGGTCATAAATATGTCTCTTTCTCTTTCTCCCGTAATGAGACAAAGAAACACTGCTGCCTTTTTCCGTTGCTCTCTGCAAAACATACTGCAGGGTCACCACCTCACTGCTTTTCTCTTCTGCAAGATAAAGAAAGTGACTTGCATCTTGTTGCAAGTTCAGTGCCAAGATTTTATGGATCTTCCTGTTCTGTAACATTAATCAAGAAATGATGGCTACATGTTTGGTTGTAAACCATAAGGATAAGACACCCCCTGAACATATGGCAGGAAAGATACATGGAATGTTAATCTTCCCATTTGAAAGTAAGACAGGCTTCACAGTTAAAAGCCTTTGCACTTGGCTAAGATAAAGCTTTTGTTCTTTGAGTGAGAAGGAAGGGATTTCTGTTGGGGTCTGGATGCACTCTGCTTGTAGAAGCAGTAAGAAATTCAAAAATTTTCTTCACTTATATAAGAAGAAAACCAGCACATAAAATGAAGAGCAATATTCAGGAAAATGGGTAAAAAAGGAAAACTTAGGAAGGAGAAAAAATTATTCTTGAAATAGGTCTTTGAGGTAATTTTATTGCTGAATCCATTCAGTATTTAGAATGAAAATGAATCCATCGCTCAGTTAATTAGTTTGTTGTTTCCCCTTGGTTGTGAGGCTGATTAATAAATCACTGAACAAGATAACTAAGATAACTAAGGACTCCAGATCTGGTTCCCTAAGATTGTCCTGGCTACTTTTAATCTTGTGGAGTTATTCTTAGGTCTGCAAATAACATTGGCTACAAGGAACCAGTTTGTAATTGAGAGTCTACAGTCTATGATACAGACTCAGTTCTGTCCTGCACTTATGTACAGCAGCATAAGTTTGGAACTACTCCCTTGACACCAGTAAAGTTATTCATGGTCTAAAACAAGTCCAACATGATGAGTGGACAGTGACCTACTTACTGCTGTTGAGAACAGGATAACATAGAGCAGGAAAAGCTTTGTTTCTTAATTGTCCTCATGCATTTCTGTTGTTTGGTGGGAGGACAGCAGGGTGCATACTGCACCACTTCTCTACTCAGGAACATCTTCACAGAATCAGAATCATAGAATTGTTTTGTTTGGAAAAGACCTTTAAGATCATCAAGTCCAACCATTATGTAACTGCAATGTCAGGTGCTAAAGCATGTGCCTCAGCACTACATCTATGCATCTTTTGAACACCTCCAGGGATGGGGATTCAACCACCTCCCTGGGGATCCTATTCCACTGTACAATAACCTTTTCAGTGAAGAAGTTTCTTCTAGTATACAACCTAAATATCCCCTGGTGCCACTTAAGGCACCTCTTGTCCTATCACTTGTTAATAGGCAGAACAGAACAACCCCCATCTTTCTCCAACCTCCCTTCAGGGAGCTGTAGAGAGTGAGGTCTCCTCCAGGCTAAACAACTCCAGTTCCCTCAGCTGCTCCTCACAAGACCTGTTCACCAGCTTTGTTGTCCTTCTCTGGACATGCTCTAGCAGCTCACTGTCCTCCTTGTATTGAAAGCCCCAAAACTGAACACAGTATTCAAAATGTGGCCTTGCCAGCACAGACTACAGGGGGGACAATCACTTCCTTTAGATCTACCGCTGTAGTTTGAACATGAAGTGTCTTCTTTTGACTGAATTGTTTTGAACTCCTTTCAGCATGTCTTCCTGAAATATTTTCCAACTGCAGCAAGTTGAGTCCTTCTGCTTCTCAAAGTAAAAAGATAAATGACTCAGTTTTGGCACCATTCAGCTGCATTTACACTCTATCGCATTATAGAGACATTAGGGATGATGCAGTGAGTCACAGAAGTAGCAGCCTTTAAATGTCTCGTCAGTTTGGAAGTGAAAAGAAATAGGAGACATGTGGGATTTGTCTTTTTGTTTTAGTTGGATATGAAAATGGAGACAGAAGCAAAGTTGGAGCAGATTAGTAGCCCAGATACCAGTGAAGGAAACATATTTAGCTAAACTTAAATATTTACTATGCGATAATGTGAACTTATGTATTATCTGCAGATGGCTCCAAAATTGAACCGCCCTGAGTTCTGCCAAGCTGGTACTGGGAACAAAGAGCCCGAAAGAGCTTTGTTAAGGTTGCAATCCTAATTCATCATGATACAAATCATGATCATATTCTTTGGTAAGTCTTTAATGCCACAATCACATTCTACTGACATGGCTGGAGGACTTGGACTTGATTTGCTTCAAATTGGGAAGAATTTAGGGAAGGTCCTGACACGGACACAAATGATTTCTAGCCTAAAGGACTAAATTGTATTGCTGTTCCTCAAGCAAAGCACCTACTAATGCTGTGCTGCAAAGTGCTTCAGCTGAGTCACCACATCTATGCCCCAGGGAACCACTGGATTGAGCCTGCCTGCGTTCATATATGGCTATTTCAGTGATGATTTGTGTACTGTTCATGCTAGCTATTGTGCCAGTCCTTTGCTTCCATCAGCTTAGTCTGTACCATGCAGTCCTGTTTCTTGTTCATCCACTCGAGAGTTTTCCAGTATAGGCTTACTGGTTAGCATGGTACAGCAATATTAAGCAGCACTTCTGCTCTTTTTTTTTCCCACCCCCTACTATAGAAATTGTTAGCATTCTTTTGAAATTCAGAACTCTCTTTGTTCAGGTCATTACATCATCTATTTTACTGACTGAAATTCAACTCTGAAGTCCTCTCCTGTGCTTTTGGAAGTTGTACTGTGTTACAGTTGCTGGTATATAGGTACATCAACTGAGGTTCCAGCATTTGTGAGTCATAAGAATCAATATACATGGCTGTGATAAGCATTCTTTCTCTTACAGAGTATATACTCTATTGGATAAGTATTCTCTGTCAGGTACTTGTTTTTCCCTCTGGTATCACAAGTTAGCAATTGAGAACAAACTGGAACTGAGGCAGTCCTGGGGTACTGCAAACAGACAGGGTTACATTAATTCCTTTTTCAGCAGTTTGGAAAACTACACCTTCAACGAAACATTTTTTAACACCAAGCTCATACAATAAGATTTCTTGGAAACCCTATTCCCATGTTTTAACTCCATGAAAAGAAATGAGACTGACATAGGCTCACCCAGTTGGCTGGCATTTCGCAGGAATCAGTACAACAGGAGATGTTGCATAACTCTATGTTGCCAAAACACAGAGATGTCTGTGCTGATGAGGTAAGTTTCTCATTCCATGATGCCACGTCAAACACAACTCTAAACACCAACAGAGTTCTGATGCCACGTCAAACACAACTCTAAACACCTGCAGAGTTCTTGCCAGCTGACGTCATGAAGGTCCTTCTGAGCAGCCGGGCAATTCTGTTGTCCTAGGAGAGTCCAAATGAAATCATGTCACTATTGACTTTGAGTGAGCTCTACGCCTTTCTGCTTGTGACGAAGATAAACACAGAAATGCAAAACAGAATTAATGTGGGTACAAGTTCATGTCAGTTTAAATTTCCATGTCTCATTTCCAATTCTCATTTCTAAAGCATTTCTAATGCATTAGAAGAGTAAAAATTCTAATGCCTTGGATATCTGGTTTATGTGCTAACAATTAGAAAAGCTGCTCTAGAGATGTCATTTATGCTTTCTCTACTTTCTAGGAGGTCATTTTGGAGGGTATGTCAGGCATTTGGATTGTTGGATTGTTGGATTGTCCCTAATGAAGAGCTAAATAAGTTTTCTGTCGGAATAAGCTTCCTTACTGAGTTTTAAGAAGACATCGTCTTCTGTTTTTCAAAGTCAGCCTCATATGTGTCAGGGCAGGAGCAAAATCCAGCAATTTAAGACAGATGGCAAGAAAATATTTGATTATTTTAAAAGCCCAGCAATAGTTTGAGAGTTACAATGCTTTTTACATCAAACTAGACTAGATGAGATGGAGAACTTCTTCACGGAGGTCCAAAGCAATATTCTAGCATAATATAGGGCAAAAATTGACTCTAAATTATATTTTTCCTACATTGCTAACAAGAAAAAAAAAAAAAAAAAGGAAAAAACCCAACAACCCAGAAACATAAAAGTTTTACATGTGAGAAGCTGGATCCTCGTGTTCATCAGAAACCTTTGAAAGAGATGTGGTTCTGCAGCTTTCTGGAGGTCCACATTGAACCAAACAAAACCCGTAAAACAAAACCCTTTTCAACTCCTGTGCTGCGAATCCTTTTGGGAATCTGAAACCATTTTTCTCACTAATAGTCTGAACTTTCCTATTTCAAAGACTGGCTGCTTGGGTTAAACTGCTGATCTGCAACAGCGAGTCTCTCTGTTACAATGTCAGCTTGTACATGTGAAGGTTTTTATGATAATATAATTAACTGATTAAATGTCTGACAGACAACACGAGATTTCAGTGTACCACATGAACATGAATAGTTTAGCTGAATACTTTGTAAATATCAAAGGTATCAAACTGAATCTGGCCATAAAAACCAAGCAACACTTCAGAAACTTTAGTGAATGGAAAGTTTCTGTGCAACATGAGTTTTGTCACAGTTAAGGCCAACTCCAGTCTGAATTTAGTGTTTGTTCAAGCACTTGGAATCTTTTCCATATACTCAATATTAGGAACTGAAAAGGATATTTCATGCCAATGCAGGAAATACACCCACTGCTGTGATTCAGGGAAACAAGAATAAATATATTTTCAGGTATTTAATCTCTACATCCCATAAGGAATATCAGATCCAGGTCTGCTGAGAGACAAGACAAAACATACAGGAGAGATCTATAATAGTAATTTTCTGAGACTCAAAGGCCTGAAAGATTTGGCTTGCTAAGCATCCTGCAGAAATTAAAATCTTTGTATTTGCAACTGGGAAACTCAATCACATCCAAATACTTGTTTCCATTTCAGTAGTTTCCATTGCAGATGTAATGCCTTTTTGTCTGGTATTCCTGCATAAAGAAATAATTGAAGCCTTATAATCCAACTTCTGAATAACTTTTATGGAGTTTTTCACTTGGTGTTTGACTGTCATGAACATAGCAAACTGGAATCCTATCCTTACTAAAACCACAAAGCAGCTACAATTTCCCACAGGGTAAGAAGCATTTGGGTTTTTTTAATAATAGAGGAGGCTATTAATATCTTCCACGTAATTTTTGTGCAAGCAACATGACTTAAAATTGGGATGAATAACTAAATGATTTTCAAAGTGAAGCAACAAGATTGGTCAGAACTGTCCTGATTTGACCTAAGATGCATCTAGTTCTTATCAGTGATTTGACTGTTTTCACAGACAGTGGCTGCTTCTAGCAATAACACTGATGGTTAGAGTTATTGCCAGGGGCTGCGCTGCAGAAGGGCTCTTGCTTAGACTTGCTCCTGTGCAGACCAAGGACACTGGTAAATCCAGTGCCCTGCATTCTTGTGCAGAAGGTCAGAGGTGGCACCTGCAGGGAAAAGTGGTTAGGATAGGTGACCCTAAACTGACCAACAAGGTATTTCATCCCATGGACATCGTCTTCAGGACAAAGCTGAGGAATCACTGGGGTCAAACCTCCTCATCAATGGCCAGTGTCTGAGGGCGACTCTGTCTATACTGACTTTGATCCTGATCCATGAATTCCTTAATCCAGTTCCTGAATCTGCCTCTTAATCCAGTCTAAGATTTTCCCTAAGCCTGCTCCCAGCACAAACTGTGACAGTGATGCCATTGTCATCAAAGTGTTGGGTTCCATACTGGTTTGTATCTCTTTGTACCTATTTCATTCAAACTGGTTTATTTTCTTTCATAACCCATCAGTCTCTCTCTCTTGCTTTCTCTTCCCATTAGGAAAGGAGAGGATCCATAAGGGCATCTGTCACCTGTCTGATGGCAAGCACAGCCCCAACTCTTGACAAGAAGAAAAGTTGACAGAATTTGAGAAAAGCTGCTAGTAATTTTCTGGATGAAGCATGATACTTCCTGCACATTTCTAAATCCCTGTGAATTGTTTCATAGCATTTAGGAGTTATTTCTCCTTCATGGTTTCAAATAAGCTGTTGTCATAGGAGGTTTTCTTAGAAAAGCCTCAAGTGAGGAATTGGAGAGTTTTGGCACATTTGAAGTGGGCACATGCAGGAGTTGGATAGTTTCCTCTTTGACTGACTGGAAAATGTGCTGGGTTTGAATCTGAAAGTTGAAGCTCATACTGAAAGTGCGTCAAAAGAAATTACAAGCAGTGTTTGAACGGCCTTCTGGATTGTGAGGTGGAGTTCATCAACAGAATCCATCTATTACTTCAAGCTGCAAATGCTCCTGCAAGGTTTGTGCTGAATGCAGGATGGGGTCAAGGTAGAGGGCAGCTGGGAAACAGGAAGGGATGAAATGAAAGAAGGTGTTGTGTTGGTCCTCTGTTTAGCTTATGGCCTTAAACATAACTGGTCAGCCTCCTGACTGTGAAGCTGCTGTTTCTACTTTACTGGGAAGTCACTCTGCTTTTATCTCAACATTTCCTTAATAACAAAGGTAAATGTAATTCAGAAATTGTAGAGCCTTGTTGCCTCATTCTTTTAAGAGAATGCATTCTGAAACACTTACGAGAGAACACCAAATACCCCCTGACCTAATATTCACTGGCATGGTTTGTCACACAATTGAATATCTGTGGTAAAGGTTCATCTGATTTTAAATTACTCCCTTTCTGAACCAACCAGTTAGCACTGAAAAACCTGACTTCCTTTTGTGTGTTCTTAATTGCCTGATTTTAATTCTTTTCCTGCCAATTTCTACTGCCTTAACCACTTTTGCTTAATTTCTGTGTGCTGCACTCCTTTTCTCAGGCCCGGCTCCCAGAGTTGTAGGATATATAAGAAATTAATATTAATTGCAGAAATATTACTTAACTTTTATCAATATTTACATCAAGTTTCATTTTATGCTGTCCCTTATTTGCCTTGAACTTTTAATGTTCCTCTATAATTTCTCATAGTCCAAATGGTTTTGCCTTATCAGCAAATGGCACAATTATTCCCTCTGCTGCTTAAAACATTTGTTAATGATTTGGCAAGCTAGGAAAGCATGTGTTGGTGGGATAAACACCACATGAGGGAGGAAGGAAGGGCTGGACTTTTTTATTTCTGTTTTTCCTCACCACAAGATAGATATCACTTCCAAGAAAATGATGGTAGTAATACTGTATTTTATATAAAGAATCTTCAACATACATATTTTTATAAGCTGGCTGAATGTGGCAGCTCACAGCCGAGCAGTGGTAATGAGCAGTTGACAGCCAACTGGTATTCGTCATGTTTTCCACTAGCACAGCCAGTATCTTTTATTCCTTTTGTGGCCAGCAGGACCAGGGAAGCGATTATACCTCTGCACTGGGTACTGCAGGAGCCACGCCTCAAATAACGTGTTCCCTTTGGGGGCCCTCACTACTCAAAGAAGGACATGGAGTTGCTGGAGCATGTCCAGAGACAGGCAACAAAACTGATGAAGGGTCTAGAGAACATGTCTTGTTGATGAGCTGCTGAGGGAACCGGGACTGTTTAGCTTGGAGAAAAGAAGGCTAAAAGGAGACCTTCTTGCTATCCACAACTCCCTGAAAGGTGCTTGGAGCCAAGTGGGAGTTGGCCTGAGAAGCTGCTCAGTGATGTTTCTGCTGCTTTGATTAATTTCTCTGTGAAACCCAGCCTACAAGCTCAGTTGGACTGCACTGTATGCACTCATGTTGAGAGGCTTTTTGGCAATAAAACTGAAGCTAAAAATAAAACAAGCTATGCAAAACATAAAAAAAATTCCCCTGATAAATGCATACTGCAAGTGTACTGCTTCAGAAAATACCATTACATGGGTTTTTTGGTGCCTATGAGTCTTGTGTATTTTTTTTTTTTCTATGAGAAAAAAGCATGGAGGGAAGTTTGATAATGTGGTATTTTTGCAACTGTAGGTATAGATCACCTCCAGACAACAGCAGTGGCATGCACAAAGGAGAGAATTAAATTTGGGAAACTCTCAGATATGGATCTCACCATACTAATAAAAATGTCTTATAAGGATGCTGCTTATGACACACCCTGTTCAGAAAACTGGAGGAGATTCTACTTATTAAAAATGCTTTTTGCTCCTTGATTTTTTTGTTTTTAACTGAAAATTCTGCAGACAGTTGGACCTTCACGGTGTGCTTGTGTGTGCCTTCCTGAGCCCCTGGGCTTGATTTTCCAGAACCAGAGTACTGCTGGTACAAAGTGTGGGTGAAACGTGGTTAAAAAGGTTTGCTTATACAATAGATCACACTTTAAAAAGTGAATGCTTTTGGTGTGCCTTTTACCTTTGGGGTTTTGCCCTCCAGCTCAGGCCTCGCAGAAAGCGATTCAAACATAAAATCCGGGGTGGGGGGGTTATCTCTGTGCTGCAGGACATAAGACATTTCACGACCATCACGGCATAAGGGCAGGACCTGGTAGTACTTGCCCCAGGGGCACGGCAGTGATGCCAGCATGCTGCTGGGCGACATTCAGCTTCATCCTCACCCTCTGGGCTTGTCCTTTGGGGCATCTGCGATGGAAACCTAAATACAGATGAAGATGATGACAATTAATTATAGTAACGATGGAGCCTTCTTCATGACTTTGCCGGGTCTCCCCTCGGCCCGTCTTTGCGGCGGTGGCGGGGGGACAGACACACTCCGTGGGTGCTCCTCTTTCCCCCCCATCTCTCCCCCAAAGCCCGTAACTCCCGTAACTCCTGACAGCGTTGCTCGCAGCTCTGTCCCTCTTGCCCTGGTAACGGCTGCCGGGCTGCGGGCGGGAGGACGTGCGGGGCCGCCCGTCCCTGGTTCCGTATTGCCCGTTCCGGGAGGTCCCGCCCCCGCCCGCGGTCGCCCCAGCCCCGCGGGGAGGCTCCGGCCCAGGCGCGGAGGGGCGGGAGGGGACTCGCCCCCCGCCCGGGGCCTGTGGTGGGGCTGCCGGATAAAGCGTTGCCGGCCCGTCCGCCT
>VWZI01002458.1:22034-80141 GCA_013396835.1 Psilopogon haemacephalus | reverse complement strand
CAGCGGCCGGCGAAGGCTGCTGCAGCAAGTGCAAGAAGCGGGTGCAGTTCGCCGACTCGTTGGGGCTTAGCCTCGCCAGCGTCAAGCACTTCAGCGAGGTGGAGGAGCCGCAGGTGCCCCCCGCGGCGCTGTCCCGCTTGCAGAGTCCGCCCGCCGAGGAGCGGGAGCCGCCGCCGGGCCAGGACTCTCCAACGCCGCCCGCCCTCTGCCTGCTGCCCGAGTTCCCCGACAGCGGAGAGCCCAGCGCCGAGCGGCTGCGGCGGCAGCGCGTCTGCCTGGAGCGCTTGGGGCGGCCTTCGGCCCCAACCGACGTGCGGGGCACGGTGCAGGTGCTCGGATGTCCCGGTCCCAAGGAGGTGACGGTGCGGTATACCTTCAACGAGTGGCATTCCTTCGTAGACGTCCCAGCAGTGCCTCTGCCCTCGGCCCCGGTGGCTATGGGCGACCCTCCGGCCGAGCGCTACGGCTTCAGCCTGTGCGTCCCGCCGAGCCTGAGGGAAGGCTCAGCCCTTCACTTCGCCATCCGCTACAGGAGCCCGCACGGAGAGTCCTGGGACAACAATGGTGGTCGCAACTACACCCTGAGGTGCTGCGGCTTACGCCCGGTCGGCCCTGCGTCCTCCGCCCCGCCGAGCCCCGCTGCACCCCTATACTGATGCCAGCCAGGAGCCGGCAGGGTAGCCCTGCAACCTGCCCTCCGTTGCTGGGAGGGCCGAGGCACCTGTCCCGGAGACGACTTGAAGTCTGGTGGTCTTTAAGCGGTTGCTTTGGTTTCACTAGTGAAAGGTGGATGAGTGTAGACTCGCGTTGCTGTGGCTTGTGGAACTGATTTCTGTTTGGTTTTGGAGAGAAGAAGAAGACTGTGTAGTGTGGGCTTTGCTTTTCTCTTCTTGAAGTGAATTTTGAGGTCTTGGTTTTGGTGTGACTTCGCATACCTGATCAGCGAGAGATGCGCAAGGAACTTGTGTAAAAACTCACTTTGCCACAGCTTGAATTTAGGATTCCCACTTTTCCCTTCTCACATTGAAGACTGTGACAGCAGTTGTTCTTTTTTTGTTATTTTTTAGTTCAGTGAAGTGTCACGATAACATTCACTGCTGTGAACCCCTGTCAGACTTGTGATAGGCTTGCGTGCCCATCCCACCTTTGCCATGCCGGTGATGGCTCCACACGGCAAGCAGGCAGCTTGCTTTGGGGCTGGATCTGGAGGTGGACTGGGGTGCTCTGGTTTTTGTCATTCAGCACACTTCCATACTGCTTCCTGCCTTCCCCAGGCTTGGGTCTGGATAAGAGCAGCCAACAGGGACTTGTGCAAAAATGCCTTTGCTTAAAATAGGCTGGTGACTTCTTTTCACACAACTGACGATTCTGAAACCAGGATGACGGAAGAGTTAAAGGACTTACTTGCGGTGGGTCAATCAGGAGAACTTTGGTACTACCCACTTTCACACTGAAGTCAAAGCTGATGCCTGTCTCACTCAGAGCTCAGTGTTCCCTAATGTGGGAAGCAGGGACTAATCTATCTGGAACAAACTTCTCACCAAGGAGTGGCGATGCGGTACAGAGAGGCTGTCCGCAGTAAGGAAGGAAAACAAGTGCCTTAGTTCAGCTCTCCTGTTACATGTTGCACCACATTTCTCAAGTATTTATAATTTATTTGGCTTCTTTTGCTACCTTTTGTTCAGCGTTTGTATCTTGGAGGGATAGGGGTCTGTGGTGCACACAGAGGGACTTGACTTTCTAGTCCTCACTATCGCATGGCGAACCTGGAGGTTACTGCTGGTGTCCCAAATTCTGAAATGAAGCAGAAAGTGCCACTGCAAATGAGTTTGTAAGAATAAAAAAAAAAAAAAAAAAGTTTCAAAAAGTGACAAAGCTCATCATTAGCCATCTTTTTTTTTTTTTTGTGTAGAGCAAAACATAATGGCATGTTGCTTAACTTTGCAGACTGGTTGTGCCCCTACTGTGATACGCACATGTTGGTGTGCCTCAGTGTGAGCAGGTGTGCCTCAGTGTAAGCAGGTGTGCCTCACTGTGAGCAGTGGTGTTCGCCTTCTGCCAGCAGCATTTTGGGCTGTAGCTGAAAGTGACCATCGCTCTGCCATAGCCGCGGGGCAAATCACCCTCGAAATCCATGGCAGCGTTAGATTGTAACCGGCACCTTGTGCAGAGCAGCCACGTAAGGGAGATTTATTAGCATGGGTGGAAAACAGACAGGTTTGGGGCAAGTTTTCTTACAGCTCTTTGGCAGCTTTGACTTGTTTTCTTCTGGTAACAGTATTTCAAAATTCAGGTTAATTCTTGTGGATAAGATGTCACAATGGAGGAAACGTTCTTACATGGATGTATGGTCTTCAGCAAAGCCTTGGAAGACATTTCCCCTTGTAAATCAGAGCATATTCTGAGTTCTCAGGTCTTCATTTCCTCTGAAGACCTTCAAGCCTGTTATAAGCATCTTAGAAAAAATGGCTTAGAAAAATTGCCCTTCAGAAACCACCTTGCTGTTAGGCTAGTACCAGTTGCTTCAAAAATGCACGGTGTAAAAAGTTCACAAAGTCAAATCTTCTTCAGTTCTTGTTTTCCAAGCAAAACATTAACTCATTTAAGGCAGGAAAGCTTTTAGGGGCAAACAGGAAACTCTACTTTCTTACACAAGTTTGTTTTAAAACTGTAATGAGGACATTAGACGGAGTAATCTGGTATGAATTAAGCCTTCAGATATTTCAGGTAAATGAAAAACTGCAATGTAAGCCGATCTGTGATTCTGCCAGCCTTGAGTGTTGTTTCATTTAAGTACACTTTTTTGAGGGGCTTCTGGGGCTCACTCCATATTCTGGGTTTATGAATTGCTCCAGAGAAGGAAAGTTTACCCCAAAAATGGAGAGGAGGGATATCTTCTTAAACGGTTTAAAGGAGTAGCTGTATTCTGATGACTCTGTCAGGGCAACAGTGTTGAGCTTGTCCATGGAGGAATCTTGGCTAGATGTGCTTATTGGCAGAGGGCTAGAAGGGTGATGGAGCACTGGAACAGGCTGCACAGAGATGTTGTGGAGTCTCTTCTGGAGATTCCAAACCCATCTGAACACTGTGATCCTGGGCAACCACCTCTGGGGGACTGCTTTAGTGGGGATTGTACTAGATGGTCTCCAGAGGTCCCTTTCAACCCCCATCTCGATGGGATTTTGTGAAACATTCTGTTGTACGCTGTGAACTATGGGTGTAAAACAGTGACATCTGGAAACTCCAGCATTGATGTGTTCTCTTCAGCCCTGTGATCTGAAATTTAAAGTGCAAGAATTTGATGAGACTAAACAGTAAAATGCTTATGAATGCTTCTGAAAATTTGTGCCGATCTAAAATCCTCCAAATTGTGTTAATTAAAGCACATTTTTGTGCTTGGAAAACCAGTAAAAGTGCTGTTAGTTATTATTGAGAATTACTTTTTGTGAAAGGAGAACCTCCCTCAGATGAGAATCAAATGTGCCCATTTGTACTGACAGTACTGACTGCTAGCAAGCCCAAAACACAAGGCTGATGCTTGTGATTGTAGGTTGAGATACATGGTGTAATTGCAGCTTTATTCTCAAAATAATGTATTAATCACAGAATCATTTTGATTAGCAGAGACCCTTAAGATCATCAGGTCCAACTGTTAACCCAGTACTGCCAGGTCACCACTAAACCATGTCCCTTGGCACCTCATCTACACGTCCCTTAAATCTCTCCAGTGATGGGGATTCTGCCACTGCCCTGGAATATTCCAAGAGAAGTAATTCT
Organism: Psilopogon haemacephalus; assembly: GCA_013396835.1. NCBI lineage: Eukaryota > Metazoa > Chordata > Aves > Piciformes > Megalaimidae > Psilopogon > Psilopogon haemacephalus. The sequence goes on along the minus strand of VWZI01002458.1, from coordinate 76,364 downwards.
AATTCTATAAAATCCAAAGGCCTAACAAGAGTGAAAAGTTAAGTGAAGCACTTGTCTCATTTGATTGCATGACTGTTGATGTGTTTTATAGAATCAGAGCATAACTTTAGAAGGTGCTCATAAACACCCTCCCTCCCCTCTTTCAAAAAATAAGAAATTATAAGTGTTTGTTAGCACTGTCAGAGAACCTCCAGCTCTAAAGACTTATGTTTTATGCAGATTGCTGTTTTTTTTTTCTTCCCTATGGATTAAGAGGAGATGTAGCTGCCAAATGGTTTCATAGATACATATAAACCAAAAAAGTTTTAAACTCTATAATGGGAGGAACAATTTTTGTCATTTCCATTTAAATTCAGATTTAACTGATTCAGAAAAGGACTCTTAGGTTACATTTGGTGTCATGAAGAACCACGAACTTGCATGCAAACTACTTCTGTTTTATTTAAAGCCACAGCTTTCAGTCAGTACTTGAAAAGCCTGGCTGCTGCTCCCCTTGGCTTCCCTGGGATTTGGATCCATCCCAGAGTACTGCAGGAAGGTAGGGGAAATAATGGAGATTTAATTGTCTATTCTGTTCAGAGCCTTGTTGGGGGGGGATTAGGGTAATATGGCACTGTGATGAATGTTCGTCTGTCAAAAGTTCAGAATCTGCTGTCTAGGTGTGGCAGTAATTAAATCACCTTAATTGTTTTTCATGATTCTTTTTAGGAGAGTGAAAATTACTTGCCTTGCATTAGCATATTGCCAAAGAGTGGCATAAATATTTATGGGGTGTATTCTTTCACTAGAAAGCTTGGACATTCTTCACAGGTCTCCACAGTTCTTTTACCCTGGATAAAGAAGAGTAGTTAAATCATTTAAAGGCACTGCTTATCATTGCTTCCCCCTCTTGTAAAGCTTTAGATATTGGGTTCAAGAGTGAAAGAGGCGAGTAGTAGGGAAAAAAACATCTTATGCAACACTGGTGGTATTTATTTTCCTCTGCAAGCTGCAAAATCCTTTGAAGGTGCATATGTGTGTGTGAAACAGGTATGAGAGTTCTGATTTTTTTTCCTCTTAGAGTTGTAGAAGATACACAGCATTGGAAGAATTACTGGCTGCTTGCTCTTCATTCCTGCTTCCCCATGAAGGGCTCCTGCACTATTCTAATATTCTAGAATATATAAAAAAAAAAAATTAAAAAAAGGAGCTACACACTTTTTTTAAAAAAGGTCATCAAGACAAACATCCCTAAGAGTATGAAATAATTATGCCTGTGTGAAGAACCATGGAACAAAGCGATCAGCATACTCCTGACTTGACTAATGCTAGGATTTCACTGTAGATCATTATGGAAAACTCAGGAAAACTGCCAGTGCCCAGCTCTTTCAGGGCTGTGCTTACGTGTATGTATGGTCCCTGCTGCAGTGGTGCATTTATGTTACATTACAGGAAGCCAGTTGCAGGGCTGATGCTTCTCCATTCTTCTACCTGCTGATGATAAAAGAGTTCAAGTAATGCTTTTAATGCCCAGAAATTTGCTGAGGTTTTTCTCTAGAAATACCTTTCCAGAAGAGGGAGTAACAAGTTAAAATTCTTCAGGACCGATTTCAACATTGTATATAAAATGTATGTGTGCTGCTCTCTTGGGTTGCTTTCCTCCAGGGTAGCTGCACCCCTGAAAGATCAGGGCATTTTGAAACAGAGCTTTTGATTTGCTTTCCTGAGAAGCTGTAACACACCAGAGAAGGACCCATTTTTTTAAACAGTTACTATGCCTGTTCTTTAAACAAATTATTTCCCCCCCCCCAGTTCAGAGTGCTGTTTCCACATGTATGCTGTAAAAGTCATGATGGACTTCACTAAATGTAGACATTCCAATTTTGGTGCATACTGCTGAGGTTAATAGTTTGCTAAAGTGTTGAGATCAGGAACAGACAAACATTTTCAATACAAAAGCCAGCCTGTTTTGCTAAGACATTGTAGCTTTAGTAAAGGTATTGATCGAGCTCTCTTCTGTTCTAAGGAGAAAGGATATACTTTTGATAATAGTGGACATTGTACACAAGTCACGGGATCATTCCTTTGTGTTTTAACCATTCCTGCTGTTTACACTGCTTTGACAAAATCCAACAAAGCTTCTGACAGCGTGCCAAGAGAGAGCTTTAATGAGTATTGCAACGTAAACAGAACTGGTGGAGTGCAGAAGGTGCGGCCATAAGAGCACAGTAGCTCCGAGGCTGCAGCACAGTGCCAGCTCTGTGGCTTGCTGCCTCCGTCAGGAACAATGAGCACATGTCTGGCCAAGAATCATAGAATTATTTTGGTTGATCATTGAGTCAAACCATTATCTGATTCTACCAAGGAGGAAATGATCATGTATTGAAAGGGCCTCTACTTGAAATAACTCTATTTTTTTTGGTAAACATGACGAAAACAGATCCAAATAGTTCAAATTGTGACTGATGGAGCTGCCCTTCTTTGTAAATTAGGGTTATGCTATTTCTAAGGCTGTTTATTTGGTCTCCTAGCATACATTCTCAGAGTTTGAAATGGTATGTAGTGCTTGCTCCAGTAGTGAAGCTGTTTTAAACAGGGTTCTGCATGTGCTGTTTTAGGGACCACGTTCCTTAGAGTATAAGCTGGCAGCCTTTCCAAGCCCCTGTCCTCTAAAAGTGTAAGGTGTGACATTTCATTGAGTTGACAGGAAACTTAAATAGTAGTTGAACCTTTCTTCCCCTACACCTTCACCATTAACTTCATTATCCAGTTGTGAACACAGAGATTTAAAATTCAGAATCTAGAGAATTTTACCTATTAGCATAATTAAATTACATTTTAATAGAGTAGAATTCATTAAAAGCAATTTGTATTGTAATACTTAAACACCTATTAAGAGAAGAATTATTGGATCATAGAATCATATTGTTGTACTTGCCTTTCAATGGTGAGGTTAGAGACTACATTCGTAGTCTTAGATAGGCACAGTACCTTATATTGTACACTATCTTGTTAATGGAATGCATCACAATATTTTTGAATCTCACTGTATGATGACAAAAGCGAGGAATGGGAATTTGTTTGAAATCAAGCACTGTCAATGCTCTGCTTTAATGTTATCAGACAGCACAGATAACACTAAACAACCAAAGATCCAAACAAGAAGAAAGCAAGAAAAATAAGGAAAGGTTTTTCAATGCCACAGAGTTATGGAACTAGTGCTGAGTTCGTATCTATCTTATAAAAAACCCACAACAATCCCCTGAAAAAAAAAAAAAAAGTAATTTTTCTGTAGAAGAAAAAGCTTTGTTTCTATATGCAGTTAAAAAAAAAAAGCTTATTTTCTATATGGCATTTAAAAAGTTTTGCAGCTCTTCTCTGCAGATTTCTATTAGGAAACAAAGTCAAGCACAGCAGTGACTTGAACAGAAACCTGATCTAAACTTCTGCTTGCCTTTTTTTTAACATATTGTCTTTAAAGTGTCAGTTATTCTACAGATTTAGTAATAACCAAGAAACAGGAACCAATAAACTAGTACAGTGGAACACTGAGTCTTCCCACTTTTGCTAGGCAAACCTCACTGCCCATTCCTGACTTGCAGGACTTGAACTTCTGTTGTTCTTACGTTCTTTTTCTCCTGTGAAATCCAAGAGAAAAGAAATCTTGCTTGAAGCAATGTGGTGCTTTCTGCTAATAGGTGTACCTCATCATATTTGGGAGAGGACTTGGTGATGAAAATTCCTTTTTAAACTCATTTTAAACTTCGCTGACCTCAGTGATTTAAGTCTTCCATTCTGCTCTTCTGTTCTGTTAATTGTAAAAAAAAACAGGATGAGACTGGTTATTAACTCTGGGAAATGAAGAAAGAACTAGTGAAATTTTTATGTCACTCCTGAAATGTCAAGTGATGCTCTTTAAGGAAACCACACGATGCAGCTCATGGTATTTCTAAGTATCAAGGTCTAGGAGATGCAAACTCTGTTCATCTCTGGTTTTAGTATTTAAAATGAGCTCTGTGTTTAGTTATCTAATTCAGATGCTGTATACTTTTAAAATGAAACAGGATCAATCCAAACTAAGTCACTGGGTGAGTGACTAAGAATCTAATGTACCTCCCATGCTCAGTGTGTGATAAGGTCAGCAGCAGAATAATTTATCTGGTTACAGGTAGTTTAATGAAGTTTTATTGTCAAAGTTAGGCAGGGACTATTCCTTCACGAGACACACAGGCACACAGATTTCAAGACTATCTTACATGCTATTACAAATGACAGCAGTATATTTCAGACCACATGAACCATTAAAAAATAGTACTTTGGTTGCCAAAAACTGAGTCTCTCAGGCATTTCTTATGTTGAAGAGAAAAGCTCAGACATGTGCAGTAAGTTTAAGCATCTGTATGTGGCACTGTAGGATGCTGAAGATGGTCCAGTGTTGCATCAGGATCAGAGTCTTCTCAGAGCTATGTGTTTCCTGGACTCTCAATAACCAGTTTCTCCGTGGAATACAGTTGGCCAATAGTAACCTGAAATCAAACCAAAATGTCAGCTGAAACTGGAAAGCAAACAGGTTATCCTTTCAGCTTCACAAGAGTGATAAAACCCATATATAAAGCTTTTTTATAATCAGGGAATCGTAGAATAATTTAGGTTGGAAAAGACCTCTAAGTTCATCGACTCCAACCATTAACCCAGCACTGCCAAGTCCACTGCTAAACTGCATCCTTCAGCACCACACCTACACAGCTTTTATATCCTTCCAGGGATGATGATTAAACCACTTCCCTGGGGCACCCTGTTTCAGGACTTGACAATTCTTCCAGGGAAGAAATCGTTCCTAATATCCAACTTAACCTCTCCCGGTGCAGCTAGAGGCTGTTTCCTCTTGTCCTGTCACTTGCTGCTTCAGAGAAGAGACCAACCCTCAGTTAGCTCTGACCTCCTTTGAGAGAGTTGTAGAGAGTGAGAAGGTCTCCCTTCAGCCTCCTTTCCTTCATTCCAAACAACCCCATGTCCCACAGCTGCTCCTTACAGGACTTGACCTCTAGACTGAGCTGTTTTCACTGGCTTTCTTGCCCTTCTCTAGCAATGCAACAGTACCTCAATATCTTGTAGTGAGGAGCCCCAAAATGAACACAGTATTGTGGTGCAGCCTCACCAGGGCAGAGTACAAGGACATGATGCTTTTGGCCTTCTTTGCCACCTGGGCACACTGCTGGCTCATACTCAGCTGACTGTTGACCAACACCCCAAGGTACTTTTCTGCTGGGCAGTTTCCAGCCACTCTGCCCCAAGAATGACATTTTTCTTTCTGTATGCATTTATAAATAATCTGCCTGATCTGGTACAGTTTTTCCAGTTCCTCTGGATCCCTGATTTAATTTGCCTTACAAAGGGTGAAAACAGTTCTCCAGTAAGTTCATCAGTAACATTTTAAGTTCGTTGGAACTGCTCTCTTGATTGTGGGATGGAATTCCCACACACCTCATCTTTGTGCTTTCTAATGCAATGAGGGAGTGAACAATGACAGAACCTGGACACTGATACTTTACTTCGTCTTGCTCTTTAGAACTTTCTAGTCTGCATCATAACACTGGTAAATTGTGGTCAGGTGCACTGGTAGTCACACACAGCTCTTTGCTCAGCAGTTGAGATGTGGAAGAAAGATTTTTTCATGCAAGTAGGGTAATGTAAGCAGAAGACAGCTTTCATTTTTAAAGTATAAATTGTGCAGTCTAGATTTGTAATAGCCGTCTTACCTTTTCTCACCCCTACTTTCTCTCCCTGGGTACACAGTAGCTGCTCTGTGTCCTTTTCACACATACACACACGCACACACACACACACATAAAATTCATCTACTTAATGAAGGAATTGGGAGAGAAAAGGCTAGATGCTTAATTACACCAAGAACAATGGGTCTAGTCGAACTTAACACTGCAAAAATTAAGCTTGACAGCAAATTAGCAGCAAAAGCTAATGGAAAGAAAATTGTCAGCATTTTTCATTTACCATTAGTGAGGGGGAAAATACCATGGTAGCTCTTAAATGAAAATTTCTCCTCTATGCCTTGTCTGAAACTTGTACCACATTGATTTTTATCTTGAAATCTTTATTAAAAGGGAGCATTTACAAGCCATTCTTAAAGGAGCAGAAGTTTGCTTTGCCAGCAAATACTTCCCTCTTTTGGCACTCCAAATTAAGTAAGTAACAGCATATGAACAACTACTCTGATTACTTTTTTTTCCAAATTACTTAAGAAATATGTTGCCTCCAGACTATTTCAAACAAAGCCCCTACATAACCATGGTATGTGTTACCAACAGAAGTTTTAAGCTGTCAACAAGTGTCACTTATCAAAAGGAACACGCTGCTCTAGAGTATGTGCCAGGCTACACACTTTAGTTGCTGCCTTACCACAAACCATGCTGTAGTACTTAATTTTTCTATACTGTGTTCTGGAGCCCAAAGAATCTTTAATCCTTTCCCACACAGTACAGCAAATTTGATGGGAGGCTCAGAGGGATTAGAAAAATGCTGAAACCTGAATTGCATTTTTTTTTTCCTCCCCTAACTGGGGAGATAGATGGGGCTGAGTACGTGACTTTGCAGTCAATCATATTCAGCAGAGGGCTTTGTAGGAGAAAGGTCCGAGTTGTGGTGTGCTGTCCCTGTGCCAACAGGTGATATATTTACTGCTGTACCTCTTGACTCGGATGTGGTAAAATTGTAGATGTGTGCGCTGAGCTGCTTCCTTATAAGCTGCAGGCAGGGGAGTGAGAGCAAAGCCTCCGGTGCTGTGCTGGCTGCCTGTGCTGGGCTGCCAGCTTGCTGCTCTGCTGTTCCCTTTCAGAAGTGAAGCTGCCACATTTTAAGATGAACTTTGAAACGTCAGGATTTTTTTCAAACTGTTACTCTTGAATTTCTGACATGATGATCACGCCTTTCCCATGCACTTCAGACAAAACAAATAGACCTCCCGTCTATAGCTGCTGACAAGTTCACTTCTGTAAACATGTCCTGCCTCAGTAGAAGGACTGTGCTGGTATTTACACATGGACACTCATTAACCCTCTGAATCACAGAATTGTTTTGGTTGGGAGTGACCTTTAAGTTTATCAAGCCTAACTGTTAACCCAGCACTGCCAGGGCACCACTGAACCAAGTCCCTCAGCAACACATCTACACAGCTTTTATGTTCCTTCAGGGGTGGGAACTCCACTGCTGCCCTGAGCAGCCTGTTCCAGGACTTGACAACTCTTCTGAGGAAGAATTTTTTTCCTGAAGTCCTAAACCTCCTCTGGCACAACTTGAGGCTGTTTCCTCTGGTTCCTTGGGAGAAAATAAGACCCTCACCTCGTTCCAACCTCCTCTTGGGCAGTTGTAGAGTGTGAAGGTCTCCCTTCAGCCTTCTTTTCTCTGGGGCAAACTACCCCAGTTCCACAGCTGCTCCTCACAAGACTTGTGCTCTAGAAGCTTCACCAGCTTTATTGCCTTTCTCTGGATCCCTTAAAGAACCTCAATGTCCTTCTTCTGGTGAGTACCCCAAAACAGAACCCAGCGGGTGAGGTGCAGCTCACCAGTGCAGACTAGACGGAGGACAATGATGTCCCTGGACTTGCTAGAAAGCTGATGTTCTCTAAGGAAAGCATTTCAACAGCAAGTACTGCTGTGGAGCATTCTTCCCAACTGAAGACTCCACTGGCTATCTGTCGAGTGTTGTTTGTATCTTTTACACCACGTGTCATTTGCTCTTCTGGTAGGTGGCTGGCAGCCAGTGCATAGGTCAGTGTCAGGGCATTTGCATTAATCACAGGAAGCTTTTATGGAAAAAAGGCTCTCCCATTTCCTCAGCAACTTTGCTTCCCAGAATTTCATTTACCTCTGTAAAGTAAGACATTGCAATTAAATTCTGCAGGTCAGAATGCACAATAATGAACCACTCTGTCATCGAGAGAAGACAAGAAGTAGAAATATAAAGACTGCCTTTCAGATTTTACTGAATCATTCAATGTGTAAATTCTGCCTGCAAAATTATGTACTTAAAAAGTAAGTCTGACAAGTCCAAACCTCAAAACCTGACAGTTTGTCCTTGTTCAAAGATCTAGTACAAGTCTTTACGGTCAGCTTTTTCTTGTGAACTTGAAAAACTAAATCTCGCCTTTTAGCTGAATCCTAGGGAAGACTCAACGTTTCGGAACAAGATTTATCAGCAGATGTGAACGAGACAACAAATGGGCAAAAAGAAATTACTGAACAGTAAGTACCAGTCTATCATTTAATCAAACCACCCACTGGTTATGAGGTGTCTGTGCGTTCATATGGACACAGTACTGTTCCTTGCTCGTGGCTAGTGTCAGCAAACATCAGGAGATTTGCCCTCAAAGGCCACGTGAAAGTTCCACCACAGCAGGGGAATATGAAGACACCCTAAAGACAGCAATTCCTTTAGCTCTCAGTGATTTAAGAATTGATTTCCTGAGAGGGCCATCACAGAAGTAAAAAATATTTATTTTTTTTTCTTAAAGCAAAGCAGATGATAAATAAAGTTGATGTATTCAAGACGGCTTTATGTATTAAACATATTTACATATGTAAATATAGTTAGGTTGTGTTACATGTAGATGCATAAATACATTTAAATATTTTCAAAATAAATGTGTAAACACAGCCACCTCCTTTTTGTTGTTGCAAATTTGCTTGCAGGGGGAGAAATGGTTACCTCATTACAGCCAGGTTTTTCCCTGTGGCAGCTGAAAAGTCTTATCTAACAGGTACACTGCTGAATCTTAACTAGGAGGAAAAATGACACCACAGTCATACCACACAAACTGCTGCTAGTCATTGTGGCCTCTAACACCCTGTGAAGAAGTTGCCTCTTCTTATTTTCTTGCACTATGACTATGAAATCCAGTTCTTCAGAGCTGGAATCAATATGGAATTATTCATGATTTTGAAGATGTTTCTCTTCAGTGATTCAGGAATGGGAAAGGAAGTGAAGGAAAACACACAGCTGAGAAGTTAGGACTATTGTCTATGTAACTTCTGCCTGTGCTTTGCAAACACTCTTTGCTTCATTCCTTTGTGCCAAGGTATCTACAGCAACTGCTAGATGAAGCTTTTGAAAAGGCAGGGAGAATTAATTTAGAGCTACGATTTGTCTGGCTTTCCCTAAGCAGGAAGGTGTGAAGGAAAGTAAACCAGCTAACAGGCAAGAATTTATCTGCAGGTTTTTCCTCTCAATAATGACAAATGATGTAATCGTGTTAGAACTGTACGTGCTGTATCTTAGTACCCCTTTCATCAGCCTATCTGAAGCAGGATGACAGTTATTTAATGCCCTTTTAAATTTATTCCATGGATCTTCCTTAAGAGATGCTCTTCAGCGAAAAGAGCAGAGAATCATTTCTAGCCCAGCAAATGACTAAGACAGAAAATACAGCAAGCATGCACATTCTTGTGTTTATGATGATCTACAAGAGCAAGGGAGCCTTCTTTTTGAAGGCTGATTGTTTCTCAGTTTGGAGGCTTTTCAAATGTGACGCTACACTTCCAGACAACAGGGGCCTGACAGACGTGGCACTTGCTCCAAATAGCTACACACTTGATAAAGCTTGAAATAACAGAGGAAGAAGAACATTGGGAAGCCAAGTGGACAAGATCACGTGGTCCTTCAGTATGGTCACGCTGCTTCACTTCCTTCATCTGGTGCAAGCCTTTTGGCCTACAGAAAAAAGAGGGTGACAAGTAAAATGCCATTGTAGAAGCAGGCAGAGTCCAGCAGCAGCTGGCACGGGCAGCAGCCAGCTGTGGAGGGGAAGCAGCATCCATTCCTCTGCTACTGCACAGGTAATGTACAAAGATGTCATCAGGTCACAGGAAAGCCACTAGTGACTGATTTTGGGCTTCAGCAGTTAGGTGAAGGTCTGACACAACAAACATCCAAGGAAGAAGATCTGTAGAGGTAACACACTGATGTGGTGTGATCTTGATGGGCCTTCAGCATCTTGGTAATCTCCAAGCTCCTACCTCTCCTTTCTTCTTACCTTTTCTTCTTGTTACCTGCTAACAGATTTCAGTATCTTGCTTTTCCTCTCTAACTTACATATAAACCCTCTACCTCCACAGAGCAGCTCAAACTCTTCATAAAGCCAAACACAGAAGAAATAGGTCTGAAACACCACAGTTCCATGTCGGTAAAGGGAAGAAACACAAGAGAAGCTCATCTCTTCTCATTATAGCATGTGGAAGAGAAAAATCACTCTGTTGAGATGCCAAGTGTGGCAAGGAAAGGAAATACAGAACAGTAGTACTTGAAAATACAGAGACAAAGACCTGAATAACATTGTGCTGAGTGCAGTATAACAGGTACTCTAGTAATGCTGAGACATTTGGTATGTGAATGCCCAAACCATTCACACAGGACCCTATGTTTTGTAGCAACTACCTAAGCAGAATTCATCAAAGGCAGCGGGGGGAGCCTGCCTTACTTTTGTCAGTAGTATAATACAACAGCCACTGCCACAAAACACACATTCTGCATTAGGTCCAGGAAAATACTGTAATGTTTGGGTATCACCCATAAACTAACTCCACAATACACACAAAGGATAAAGTGGCATTGTGAAAGGAGAATATTTCACTCTTCAGTGTCCTCTTGGACCACTAATTGTGGGAGGCTTTTGGAATGAAACCCTGAAGAAAATTTAGTCTTTACAGAGAGGTATAAACGACTAATAAATATACTTACTGAGAAGGGTGATAAAGTAATTTCATAGCACCAACAGGACTACTGCAGAACTAAAATGAGCTGCCACTTTACACCTGACAACTGTCATAATTCAAAGACCAGTTTTTACAGCATTTGTATTTGAAGTCAGATGCTGGAAACACAATGTACTGAAAGTATCAACTGCAGAAGTAAACTGAGGAATGTAGCTGCTGAAAAGAGCAGTAAACCAGCTCCACTAAGATTTATACAGCATGTTTATAGGTTTATGGCTTTCAGAAAATTACTTATCCACTCATGCCTCTGCCTTTTAAATTTTTTTTTTTTTAATATAGCATATCACTCTCTACAATTATCCTCCCTCCTAGTTCCAGAAATTTTCTGCCAAATTTTCTGATTTTGTTCCAAACTGATGGACCACACAGAAAGTTGCAGAAACAGCAAATGGCACGTGGACTTTCTATGCTTTTAACTAAGATTTGCCTGCCTAAATGATAAATGTCTAAAGCCCTGAAAACTTTACATGCTTTATCTTCTCCACAATTTTAAGTGAGTGACACAAAAAAGTAAATGCAAAGCATTGGGTAAGGCTAAACTTCAGGAGCTAAGACATCTTGAGGCAGCAGGTCCCAAGGACTGAAAAGCAAAACTGGCTGGCTGTACCTCTGGGAAAATGAGAGTCTATGTGCAAGAAATATGCCAGAGAAGATGTTGGCACTCACCCAGATCAAACATAGTTCATAAGTGGGCAAGCCCAACGTGGTGAGAACAGCCAAAGTTCTTCAAGGCTGTCAGTGCAGTCAAACAAGGCAAAGCAGATTGCTCTAGAAAATGGGTTTGGTTTGGCAGCATGGAGAATCTCAGACACCTTCTGCTTTTGAAGCAGAGTTTCAGATGTTAGATTACCTGCTCAAACAACAGAATTGAACCAATATGACAATTGCAGCCATTAAGAGAGTTTGGCACAATTGCTGCCTACTACAGAAAGATGCACCAAACAAGGCAAATATTTCTTTCAAGCAGAACATGCTTGTGCACATCTGGTAGGGCTACACAGTATGTAACTAAATATACTCAGATTTGTGGTTTTATTTATTCTGAACCATAGCCAAAACAAACATAAAGGGGTAAAGTTTGGGTGACTCAGAACCCTGATACTGTATAAATTAGCAATTTAAATTTTTTTTTTTTGAGCCTTCAGAATATTTTAAAAATCAAACATTTTTATCTGCTACTGAGTTCTGTTTTGGGAAGTGAAAGACACAGTGAGCTGCTGATTTTTTACATGCATGGCTGTTAACCACAGCTTCATTATTTAGTAGTGAGACAGAATCAGTGTGGTGGTTTAGCAATTGCCTGCCCCCCCACACTATGAAATAACCCAGGCTAGGACTCAGTTGGCTGGAAGTTAATACAGGGCAGGAATGACTACCTTTGCTGCTCAGGATGGAGCAGGTTCTGCTTGCACCACCACACAAACCCAAATCCAAGCCCTTGAGCTCAAACCTGTCCAAGTTTAGACCAGTATCCTGTCATCAAGGATTAATGACTGGACAAAGGGTGATGGTTTTAAACTAAAAGGGGAGATTTAGACTAGCTAGAAAGAAGAATCTTTTTACAACGAGGGTACAATGCACCAGGCTGACCAGAGAAGCAGTAGAAGACTATGAGATCTCAATTGCTTTATTGTCTCAAACAGAGTGTGATGGCTTGATAGATAGTGTGGGTTTAAAGCACTGCAACAGCACCAATGAAAGGCCAATGTGTGCACTGCACTCTGCACAGCTCTGGAGGCACCATTCCTGCCCTGCAGGGAGTGATGGGGCAACAGCAACTTACAGGTGACCAAGTGTGAGCACTGTGCCCAATGGCTCAGCTTGTCACGGCCCACACAGCCAGCCCCACTGTGCTGTTCCCTCTGTTTTGCCTGTGCAGTCTGCCAGCTCCACACTGTCTATCCTCCACCTCCCGCTGCCACTCCACTCTGCACTGCCTGTGCAGCCTGCCCATGCTGCTCCACCAGCTCAGCACCACTGCCACCGACGGTCCCCCTTTCTGAAGTGTGCATTTGCAGCCAAGAACTTGGGACTGTGCCTGTGATAACTCTGTAAGCTGAATCCAGGGAATGGTGATATCTCTTCCTTTGCTCTCCAACTCTCTCATACTTTCTCTCTCTCTACTTTTTCCTCTCCTTTTCATTCCCATTTTCCAGACCAATGTAATGCATCATCTGTTTGGCATTGGTTCACCTTTATTTACTCCAAGGGAATTACCTGAATCTTGGCATGATCCCTCTGCTGACCAGGGTTGATAAAGAGTAGCCAGGTCATGACAGAAGACCCATCCCTGCAAAAGTTCATGGTCAGGCAGTCCGTGGCTCTGAGCAACCCAATCTAGTTGAAGATGTTCCTGCCCATTGCAGAGGGGTTGGACTAGATGACCTTCAAAGGTCCTTTCCAACCCAGCCCATTCAATGACTATAATAAACTGCTCTCCAGCTGGCAATCTCATGCTCACTTGGTGCTCTACAGCCCAGTCCTTTTCTACAAACACTAAGAAATAACAAGGAAGGAAATAATTACTTGCAAACCCTCCAGCTTTTGAACAGGAGATGCCTGTGTTTGTGTGGCTATAGGGCATAGCTTACATTAACTTGTTTAACTGAGATAGACTACTGCAGCACATTTTTTCTTTTTTTGGCAGAGATGAACGGGTTTAGTACAGCTGATAAGAGCTAATTGTGTAAAAAGAGTTCTTTTCAGTAGTGTGGGTGGCAAAACACTTTCAGCAACTGGCTTAATTGGTTCTTACTTCGATGGAATAGCACAAGACAGTCTGCAGAAGAAAAAAGAGAGAGACTGTAACAGAAGATGTGGTATAAAATGATCCTGTTTGCTCTTCTGGTTTTGCCAACTCTCCCTTGTTTAATGTCACACTAAATGGAGGCTTGTCCTGCTATTTCCCAGTGCATATAACAACTAGGAGTGCAAGGTTAGCACTTACTGCTAACCTCCAAATATAGGCATATATCCTCTGCACAGGATAGAGTAGAGCATTCCTAAACCACACTGGCCAGAACCAAACAGCACAGCAAGGGGAGGAGGCACAGAGGGCTTTCCCCTCAGCAGAGCTGCCACACGGCATGTGGGTGGCTTGTTCAGCAAGGACTGGGAAGCCTGAGCTGCTAAGGAGACCTGCTCCCCTAGTGTAACCTCTCTGACACCTGTCATTTACATGACAAAACCCAATACGGGTGCCAAGGACAATCATTTCTGCTTCGTTTCTCCCAGCATACAGCACACCAACTGCAGGGCACTAACGGCCACAAAACAGTGCTAACACAGAGATCTTCCCCTCCATGTGAACCGGCCATCAGCACCGGGGCTCTTACACCAGCCCACACATGGGTCTGCAAATGCTCTACAGCTGTCAGCAAGGCACAGCTCCTAGCAGACAAAAACTGGGCTTGCAAGACCCATGTGACCTTGGGGATGGCAGCGAGATAGAGGGTGAAAGACCGTTTAGGAAAGAGCTCCATTTTTTTCTTATCTGTTTTGTCTGGAATTACAACTCTGGAGCTGTACTTGAGTTCAAATTACAAACCTCTTTAAAGAACCATTCAGACTGTTACAAGCCATTGCCGATGTTTCTCTTCCTCCTAACTGGGCTGAGGAAAGGCAGGATGATGAAAAACTTGTGTTAGGAAAAAAGTGAACATGCACAGGAAAAACAAAATAAAACTGATTTTATGAAGATGAACAAAATAACTAATTAATGAGGAAGCTCTCCAGTAATCTCCAAGAAAAAGCAGGCAGTGAAGCTTCAAACATCAGGGTCTGCCTGTTCCTACAGTTCTGTTCTTTCAGAAACTATTTTTGTATTTGCCCAATCATTTCTTTTGGCAGGAAGTGGAAGACAAAAGGTTACTCTTATCGATAATATTGGGCAGCCTGATTAAAATGAGGAATTGGTTCAGACTTCTTATAACTTGCCACTGCTAGTTTGCAGCATGAGAAGCTTGATCCTGAGAACTGCATTTTCTAATACATGCTTCTCCATAACAGTTATTAGAAAGCCTGTGGAATGTTGGAAGGCTGTTGATGAATCCTGAAAATAACTGCTCAAATATGTCAGGGAAAAAAATAAACAACAAACAACTGAGACAATTAGGAGAAATATATTGAATCTGGGAATTTGTGAGTGAAGAATCTCGTCAGAGGTAATCTGTAATACAACACTTCCCAGTTTTTGTGACTTGACAGCTTACACATTTCTTAATTTTATTTCCATTTATCTGTATAAAAACATTGAAACAAAAAGGGAAACTGAGTACAGACAGAAATCAGTGGAGCAGCATAAAGGACATAAACGCAAACCAGAAGATTCCTCCTTTAGCTCTCAGTACTAATTATCTTAGTTACTTTTAATGAGAGCAAGATTAACTGGCAAGAGATCACAAGTGATTCTTTAATCTGTGTGGTGTGTTATGTCCTTTAACATACATACGCTTCCAAAAAAACATCCTGCTTATTTGTAGTGGATGAAGGCCCAGCTTGTTTATTTTGCTATTTAAAAATAAACCTTACATCTGCCGTGTACACTCAAAAAAAAAAGTAAAAATCCCCTTTGGGAAAACCACAGAAAAATGAGCCAGTAGATGGCATTGTGGCACTTCAAAAGGCATTCCAGAAAATTCCATTCAAAAACCTGCAAGCCTAAGTACTGTGTTTAACCACTTACTGCCTGACCGATGCACTGTTTTGCTCCTCCTGCTCAGTATCACACACACACAACTGAATAAAGAAAGCCACACCATGTAGCTGCACTGTCAAAGCAGCCCTGAAACAAATATTCTCTGCTCTGCTTTCCAAATCCAATTATCTCTGCGTGCTGGATTTACCATCCCAGACTGCAAAAGATGATCCTCATTTGATGACTAATGTCCTGTGAGCCATGGCCATCAAGTGCATACCAGAATGGAGGGGATTTGCTGAAAAGTATTTCCTAAAAAGTCATCAGAGACAAGATCTTACAACCAAATGCAGATGATACTATTTCCTGCCATACAGAAACTGCTGCAGAATAGATATTGGTCTTTTAAAATAAGTTTCTAGAGTATTTTATGAATACTCCCATTTTCTTTCCGTTCAACTGCTGATATGCCCTCTCAGCTAGGGATGAGAAGACTGCAGCAAGCATCAGCAGTTTTCTGTAGGCTAAAACCACAAAAACTTGAAATCATTTTGCAGAACTCAAGATACAGAAAAAAAACTCGGGGAGTTTACTTTAAGAATTATATTCCACACACAAAGTTATTTAAACTGAAATTAGAGTTGTAATTATCAGTAGCTTGCCTGCATATAGCTTCATAGATAAACCTGTTTTACTGTGACCAGCTCTGAGCTGAAGGTTGGACAAGAAGCTGGAGGTTGTCCAGAGGAGTGCCACGAGGATGATCAGAGGGCTGCAGCACCTCTCCTATGAGGACAGACTGAAAGAGTTGGGGCTGTTCAGTTTGGAGAAGAGGAGGCTCCCAGGTGACCTTATGGTGGCCTTCCAGGATCTGAAGGGGGCCTACAGAAAAGCTGGGAAGGGACTTTTTAGGTTTTCAGGGAGTGCCAGGAGTAGGGGGAATGGAGCAAAGCTGGAGGTGGGAAGATTCAGACTAGATGTGAGGAGGAAGTTCTTCACCATGAGAGTGGTGAGAGCCTGGAATGGGTTGCCCAGGGAGGTGTTTGGGGCCACTTCCCTGGAGGTGTTTGCAGCCAGGCTGGATGAGGCTGTGGGCAGCCTGATCTAGGGTAGGGTGTCCCTGGGCATGGCAGTAGGGTTGGAACTAGATGATCCTTGTGGTCCCTTCCAACCTTGACTCATTCTATGAGTCTATGATTCTAAGAGAGCTCTGGAGACCCCTCCAGACTCAGATATTCTATGTTGCTTATATATGAATGCTCCTCATGACATTAGCCTTTTAAAAAAAGTCCCATTTCACTGTGGCATTCACTTTCTCAGGCATTTCTAAAGGTTCTTGTATTGTAACAAACCCCTTTCCTGATAGTTTAATTGAATATGCTCTGAATTATATTCCACAATACTCTCTAAGTGTCCAGTTGTATCTATTCATATTTTCCCCATGCCACTCTGTTAAAACAAACTAAAGCAGTCATTTTTTCCTATGGAGAACTTCTACTTTGGGTAGGTCTCCATTGCCTGGTAAGCTAATATTTTGACTATGAAACACAAAAAGCTACCAAAATGTCATTCACAAGTTAAAATAATAACTCAACTATTTTTGCAAATGTAATACATGCAAAACCACACACTCTGGTTCAGAGTCTGTGTGACCTTCTGTGGTGAACTCCAGTGTGGTGGCTGACAAGCAAAGGAAAGTGTATTTCCCTTTTTTATTTATGATGTGGTCTTGTGTTTTGCGAGCTTCAGTGCTGGGGACTGCCACAGCAACAATGGAAAGATGATACTGGGTCACTGGATGATTTTACCTTCTGGAAATTCACAGGCAACTTCAAATTGTTACAGGTCTGTCTAGCCTGCATTGAACTGTGATTTAAAGGGGACATCACATATGGGTTGGTGAGAAATTTGGTTATTTTCTTATGTTGATCAATTGCCCTCTGTCCAGGAGGACAAACAGATGCCCAACTTCTCCAGACTTTTCTGCCCAACTGACTTGGTGTTCTTTACACCATTCCTTTGGTCAGGTTTAAAGCAGGCTGATAACCCACCCTGAGTAAATTAAAGAGCTAATTATGTGACAATACTTCTTGCTCCTAAATATTGGCCTTAATCAGTGGGGCTCTTTGTGTACTTTCACTAGAAAAGCAGATTGACATTAAATGTAATACTCTCAAGACACCACATTTGCTAATTTACTGTACAATTGCAGGGTTAATTGACAACTTCTTGACAGTTCTGTAAGCAGTTGGACTGATTTTTCCAGGGTCTCTGACACTGCCTATAGCAAATCTCTGTGAGGTATGATAACATCTACTGCTCACAAGTGAAAAAACTTGTTCTCAACTCAGCAAGAATTATATGCCTTAAAAAGCCCAAGCCCTACAAGCTGGTACACAGGATCTTCTGTACCAATCAGCATTTAGAGACTAGTATTTCTCACTAGGTTGCAGGCTTACAATGTCATCAATAGCTACATTAACATATACAAGCAAGAAAAAAAAATACAAAGAAGTAGTGTTGGACAGTTAGGAATTCCTTTAAAGTATAAGCATGCAAATCAAATTTAATTAATAAGTTAAACTTTTCTAATCTTGACTTTAGATCATGTGTATTCTTCCCTTCCTAAATTCATTCTCTAACGGCATAAATAATAAAAGGAAAATTATTTCAAGTGACATTATTTAAACTGTTTTCCTACACCTAGAAGGATTTTATGGTTATATTGTATGTACATCTGCTGGTAGCAACTTCTGCAGCTGCCAACTCATTTTTAAAGCAGAATAAAGAGATGAAGTTCTTACAGGTTGCTACAGATACTGGCAGCCACCTACAGGAGGAAAGCTGATGAATGGCTTCTCTAAAGGAAAGGCCACAGTTTAAGTGCAAGTCTCTCTGTTTAAGTCACCAGAGAATCGGTTTGGGAGAGGGAAGTTGTAAATGCTCCACCTACAGGGCAAGCTTACACGAGACCGGTTTCAGTGACCAGAGAACCATGAGCTAATCAAGCCAAGAGACCCTAATGAAACACAGAAAAAGTAGATTTTCTAAATAAGTACATCCACAAAACGTCTTTTTAATGCTCAGACAGGCCAGAGCAGCAAGCTATGTACCACGAAATAAGGGAAGGTGTATTCAGTCACTACTGAATCCCCATGAAGGGGCTTATCACACACCCTGTCATTACTGGTCCCTGCTTTGAGTGCCACTTAAACCTACCCTGAACACAGGGCAAAAGCCATGCAAGGAGATGGTCCTGAACTGAGGTCACTCCTTTCCTGCAGAGTCACCTTGTAGCTTGTCCCACAAAGTGGCAAATACCTGCCTATCTCCTTCTAGTTAAGACACAAACCCTCTAGCACGTCTACATTAGAGGCAGCCACGGGAGCTTTTATCTTGCTGTGTAACTTTGTCCCAGCTAATGTTAAGGGACATAAGTTCAAATATTTACAGTCACAGAATGAAACATTGAATTATTAAAGGATATTGTAAGAAAAGGACTAAAATTTGCCCTAATTACTACAGCCTGCCTGAATCAATATGTTACAAAGCTTCCCATGTGTCATGGGTTGAGTTGGATCTGCTTATGAATATTCAATACCATGCTGCTGTCATGCCAGCTTCAAAATGAAAGTGCTGTCTGGAGGAAAAGTATCATGGGGCTTGAAGTTCAGGTTGTTACATGAAAAGCTTCCTGTTGCTGCTTCCCGTTTCTGGCTTTGGGGTGTTGGGCTTTTCTGCCCTTTTGGCTGCTGTGTGCTTGAGTGGGGGAGCTGTTTTATTGCTGGCTTCTGCTGCTTCTGCATTTTGCTGTGTTTTCTGCAACCAGGCTGTGGCCCTTTGAGCTAGATTTCTAGCTCAGACATAGGAAAAAGTGAGTGAAGAGGTGAACATTCTAGGGACAGGCTAACAGCAACAATGGGTAAGTTAATATAATTTCATTGGAGCATCAAGAGCCTTATGTCTGGAAGCACAGCTTGTTCTCCTTGCTGCTTCTGCTGCGCCTGCTGCTATCTTCCCCTGCCGCTATTTTGCCTGCTGCTGCTTCACCACTGCTTGACTCCTTCCCCATCCTCCCTAAGGTTATTTTTTTTTTCCTGCAGTAGTTCATTCTCTTGATACTGTTATATTTAGTTTAAACTATAAGAAAATACAATTTCATTTTTCCTGAAGTTGTCCATTTTCTTGTGTTGTAGTGAGTCTATTCTACCACGGGCTGTGGGGGATGGGGATCCACTCTAACCCGGTGCACAGGCTAAGGTAATTGTGCATTCTATTACCTCAGTAAATTCCTTATCTCAATACGTTTTTTGGTGTTACTTTCTCTCCCATCTGTGTGGGGAGAGGAAGGCTTGTGAGAGTGGACTGTGTTAACCCAAGACACCATACAAACTAAGAAAGTTAATCTTAGAGAAAACACTGATAAATACTGTGTTTCTGTGAAAAAAATAAACACATTTTTTGCTTTGAATCTGTGATTAGGCAGTAATAATGTATTAAACATTTTTTAGAAATTTTTTCTCCCCCTTAGGTCCCCTGTTACCACCACACATTTAAACTCTGATGTCCTACAGTGATGAAGAAGCATAGAACAACTCCTTTAAGTTATAGTCTGGTTAAAAAGGCACAGAGCAAAATAGTTTGAGCAGATAGAATGTCTGGCATGGCTCATGTCATATTAATCACTTCTCTGCTCTATGTTTATATACTAGAAAAGTGAATTAATGCAATTTTGGTCTTTGTCTTACACTGCTTCAGAAAGAGCCCCTGCACATGATACAGCCCCTAAGTAATCCTGCCCAAAAGGTGTCATCTGTCTTACATAAAGGATCCTGAGCAGATTCATGCAGAAATCTGGCCCAGGAGGAAAGCAAAGTCAGGTCACTCTGGACCTGACGGCAGACTCTAGGTTCTCATTCGCATATGAGGCAGCAGTTTGCCATCTCTTTCCAAACACATAAAGACCCTTTGAATTCAGACACCATTTACTGCTAAGTGAAATAATGGGAAAAAAAAGTGCTGCCATGTGTGTGATCAGAATTTTAACACACTGTGTTGGCTTTTATACCCATAAAGGAATATCTCTATGCTATTTAATGCTGACAACATCAATTTTTACTGAACGTGTTTTGCTTCTGCTGTAAAAATGTAAGAAGGAAAAAAAAAAACCCCAACCAAACTCTGGCATAGAGATTGGGTCTCTTTGTGCCAATAATGCTACTCAATATTAGCATGTAAGTTTTTTTTGATGAATCACTGTACTGTTTGATTATCCACTCCCCAAAACCAGCTTAATTAGCAGAAATATTGATTTTACAATGTTCGGTTCTACAAGCTTAAAAAATGAGCTGATAAACCTAGTCTTGAATAATAAAAAATTAAATGGATCGAGTAATAAAACTGTAAGAGAAGGAAAAAGCTGCAGTAGACAACCTTTCAAATAATTTTAGTTTGAGTTCTGCTGAAGCAATCATTTATGGAGTGCTGCCTTGCCAGGCAAGTCACCAAGTGCTCCTTGAGAGGATGTGGTTGCACTGTTGTCTGGTTCAAAATATTCTCCCCCATGTATAATAGAGTCATAGCACAAAGCAAACAGTGCCAAAGGTCTGGCTGACAAGCTTTTTCAATCAAGGAGAAAAGCCACTTGGTCCAAATTCAGTTTTCAAGAAGAACGACAGAAAGCTAAGTCCTTTTTCATTCAGTATACAAAAAAATCCCCAAATGAACCCACCCACAAAAATCAACAAATAACAACCAAATCCACAATTTTTGGCATTCAAATAAAAAAAACAAATAAAAATTAAAAAAAAAACACCTTTTTTTTTCCCCCAGATTGCTGTCTAATAAAAATAAACTTTCTCCTTCCCTTGTATATAAATAGGAAATTTGGAGCATCCTCTCAGTTTTACTAACTATAGCAGAGTAACACTCAATGGGCATGGGTTTAATAGAGAAAAAGAATTCTACTCTTAGAATTATAGAATCATTTAGGTTGGAAAAGACCTTTAAGATCATCAAGTCCAAGCATTAACACTGTCAGGTTACCACTTAACCATGCCCCTCAGCACTACATCTACATAGCTTTTCAATCCTTCCTGGAATGGGGATTCCACCACTGCTCTGGTCAGCCTGTTCCAGGGCCCGACAACCTTTTATTGAGAAGACATTTTTCCTAATGTCTAACCTAAACCTCCCCTGGTGCAACCTGAGGTGTTTTCCTCTTGCCATGTGGCTTATTACTTGTGAGAAGAGACCAACTCCCACCTCGCTCCAACCTCCTTTTAGGGAGCTATAGAAGGTGAGAAGGACTCCCCTGAGCTTCCTTTTCTCCAGGAGGAAGAATCCCACTTCCCTCAGATGCTCCTCAGAAGATTTGTTCTCCAGATCCTTCATGAGCTTTGTTGCCCTTCTCTGGACCCAGTCCAGCACATCAATGTCCTTCTCGTAGTGAGTGGAACATAAACAGACAGACTTTAAAGCCTGAAGGGACAAGCATAATATGTCAATGTTACATTCTGTTTTAGAGCAGCCCACAGCAAGGTCAAAGCCTTCACTTCTCTTAAATTCTGCACTTGTACAAGTGTGTTTGAAACAAAACATTGTCCATCTTGTACCAAAAAAGATTAAACACTCATTAAGTGCCCAGGATGATCACTTAGTGGAAGACTTGTGTCACTTCATATGGTTTAGTAAAAAAATAGACCAACATCCCACTTCTTTCTCATTTCTATAAAGGATCAATGCACATGATTAGGTCAGCACTCAGAAAATAAGGGAGCAAATGGCGTTTAAGTAAAAAGAACAAATTTTAATCCATCCTTCTTTGAGAGCAAATGTATCTTTCAGGAGGGATAAAAAGCGTGTCTTAGCTGTAAGTCAGTCCTTATGTAAAGAACTAAAGTAAATAGCTAAATCCCAGCTAATATTTGACAGTTGCTGTCTTATGGAAACACTGAGGTCTGCAAGGATGGTGGTGGGATGATTAAATGGTAAAACAGTATGTCAGCTATTGAAGAGATTAAAACCTAACAGCCAACATAAAAGCAACAGCAAAAAAGGTCAATATGACAACAGCAAAAATGATCAACAGGACAACAGCGAGTGGTGTGGCATCAGCATTACCAGAAATGTGTGCGCAGAAGAGTTTCTGCTTCAAGCAAGTACCTTAATCCTCAAGCATCCTGAGGTGTGCAAGGCAGCAGGACCCACTGAGGTTCAACCTACTGAACAAAAGATGCTTGTCTAAGCATCAGCTTGGGATCGTTTTTAAAATGATCCTTTTAAAGCGATCTTTGGCTCTGCTGGTGTTTGCAGCAAGTTCTGAGTTTTGGGTTTCCTGCAGGCAGGGCAGCCAGCTGCTTCTCTATGCAAAGGGTTCTCTGATGGCACTGCAGCTACCAATATTGACATGTCAACTGCCTCAGGCAGTGCTGAGGGACATGGTTTAGTGGTGACCTGGCTGTGCTGGGCTGATGATTCTGAAACGTCCTGGGCTAATGATCTGAAAAGTCTCTTCCAAGCAACCGTTCTATGATTCTGTTATGCCTAGTAGAGTCGTACACACAACACAATTCACACTCCAAATGATACATCAGGTATTAGCACATTTCCCACCCACGTGGGAAAACCAAGACTCTGGATCTTGACTCCTTTGCTTCTCCAGAAAACTGCGTCACAGTGTCAAAAGCAACTGGTGAGGCAGGCCACTAGAAGCATTAAACCCCTCCTGTGACTACATACAAGAGATGGACTAAGAAAGTTTTCTTTCCATGTCCCTTCAGTTCCAGCCATGCTAGAACACCTGTTCTCAGTCTCACTATAAAAGGTAAACCAGGGAGACTGCCAGTATAAAAGCAGGACCTTGAGCAGACGTGCTCTAGAAGACCTTAAATAAAGGGCTGTGTGGACTGTCAGTATCAGTCAAAAGCTGGTCCACACTGAGTCTCTCTCTTGTTAACAACAGGCAGCTCTGAGAATGGTGATTTGGGGAGTTTTAGGGGTAATGCCTCGAGGCTACTGTAGGTACATGGCAGTCACCCCATGAGCTTGCTACAGAAGGTGGCTAGCACTGGGTTACAAGCACTAGCCACAACGTCATAGCAGCTCCCCTTCTCCAAACAAAATGCCTTAGCTTTTACAAGTGGTTCTCTGTTGGGAACACATGCACTGACCCCACCTACATGCACTGAATAATACCAAATCTCTCTTCAGCCGAGCATAACTTAATAAATAACTTCAAACTTTTATACAGGGTGTTAAAATCATGACAAATGTTGGTGCACTGAAATCTATCAGCATTGCATAAAACTAAACCAAATTTACCCTGTGAAATGCTAGCATTTAATGCCAAATATATTCAGAGTAATGTCAGGTTGATGAACAGCCTAATCTTAACCTCTTTAAAGGAAATGCAAAGATTCTGACTCCATTGGGTTCCTTCACCTTACTGACCTTCATTGATAGCCACAAGATCATGGCTGCAGAAAGTAACTATCTGCACAGGCTCTTCTCTGCCCACATAAACTAAAATGCAAAATAGAATCATCAATCTACTTCTCGTATGTGCTAATTTACTGAGTTACTTAAAGCAGGTTACATTTAATAGGTGATTTTTTAATGAACAGCCTAAATTCTCTAGGTTAAATTACTGATGTATTTTCTGAGTAAGCATGAAGTAGCCTTGACATAAAAAAAACTCCAACAACTCACAGCAAAGCAATAAAATAGAACCATGCAGCACATTTGATAGAAGAATTCTATTTCAGGATGGAAGACGCAGCAAGGAACAACCAACCAACCTGATTTTATTTTAGAAAAATCAAATTAACAAATCAGAGCAGAAGCTGGACAGGTCTAAATCAACATTTTCTGCAACAAAAATACTGCCTGAGCTCTTTTAAAACTTGCTTGCCTGCCAGAGCAAATATTTTCATTTCATTGAACTTGCTAGGCAACTCCCCAACATAAAGTGTATGGCAAAAACACTCTCCAGAAATATCAAGCCTGGAATATTTATTAAAAATATTTACAATCAACGAAATAAACCCCTCTAATTCTGCACATATTCAAACTATGAACTCCACTGCATGCATTAATCAGCACAACAGAACCTCATAGAAAACAGCTTTTCATGTTGGGAAAGAAGAGATGGTGGTGAGTGGGCGCTTTTCTCTGCATTATTGCTAGTATGTGACCCTCTGAGCCACCACTAAAATTAGCAAGCTTCATTTTGAGTGGTTTTTGGCTGCATGTGGTACTATGCTCCACTGCTCTAGGGTAGAACTAGCAGCAGACTCTAGATTCTAAGGTATTTTCTTATGAGAAAATAAAGGGCACATTAGGGAATAAGCTGTGATTCTGGATGTGAATTTCTTTTGAGCTCACCGCTGCATCCAGCTCTGGTGCTCTCAACACAGGAAGATGTACTTGGTGGAGCAGGTCTGGAGGAGGGCCAGGAAAACTATCAGGAGGCTTCAGCACCTCTCCTATGAGGACAACCTGAGGGAGCTGGGGTTGTTCAGCCTGGAGAAGAGAAAACTTTGGGGAGACCTAATAGTGGCCTTCCAGTACCTAAAAGGGGCTTACAAGAAAGCTGGAAAGGGATTCTGGAAAGGCCTGTAATGACACAACGAGGGGCAATGGTTTTAAATTAGAGAAGAGTAGATTTAGGTTTGGTGTTAGGAGGAAGTTCTTTACCACAAGGGTCGTGGAACACTGGAATAGGTTGCCCAGGGAGGTATTGAAGCCTCATCCTTGGAAATATTCAAGGTCAGTCTTGACAGGGATCTGGGCAACCTGATGTAATGGAGGATGTCCATGCTCACTGCAGTGGGGTTGGACTAGATGACTTTTGGAGGTCCTTTCCAACCCAAACCATTCTACGATTCTGTGATTCTGATGAGCCTAACATTGTGCAGGCCTAAATGACTGCACCTCTCCATCTGCAATACCAAAAATATGATCTGTGTTCGCTACCACTGTAGCCACCACATAATAAAAATGTTAGTCTGAAACAGGATCTGTTCACAGGATCACAGGATGCTAGGGGCTGGAAGAGACCCAAGGAGATCATCAAGTTATGGTCTTATTGCTATGGTCTTATACAGGACAGCTTAAATAATAACACCACTACATTCCAGGTCCCACTACTTTGGAATGCCTCATCTTTATTATTTTTTTTTAAACACCTTGTGCTTGCAAAACAATTATGATTCCATAAGACCATTCTGTTTGTCTCTGTCTCTATGGTTGACCCTGTTCTGTTAAGCAGAGGGAACATGGAGCTTTTCTATGACTGAACAAATAATTATTATCATCCAGTTTCATAAGATGGTTGAATGTAATGTTCAATGGTATTTATTTAAGCAAGAAATACCTATCTGGAATGAACTGAATTCATACTGACTGCTGTTGCTTTGGTGTGCTGACAGGGAATTTTGCCAGTTGTTGAGAAATGCAGATATTAAATAGGAGGATTTATACTCTCTATAAACCCAGGAGCAACATTTATTAGTACTAGCAATGGAAGACAGCATAAAATATGCCTGTGTTTTGGAGGCTGATTTCTAGGAATTTTGGTGCTTAGCCTTTGTATTATACACAAAAACAACAGTGAAATGGCTACTGCACAATCCTAGGATGGTGGGAGTTGGAAGGGACCTCTGGGGATCATTTAGTCCAACTCCCCTGTGCTGAAGGGTCACCTAGAACAGGTTTCCCAGAATTGCAATGTCCAGGCAGATATGGAATCTCTCCAGAGTGGAAGGCTCCACTTCTCTGGACAGCCTGGTTCACAGCTCTGTCACTCTCACAGGAGAGTTTTCCCTTGTGCTCATATGGAACCTTCCTTGTTCCACTTTGTGCCCCTTGTCCTGTCACTGGGCATCACTAAAAATATCTTGCTGCCCACCCATTAGATATTGATGAACACTGAGATCCCCTTTCAGTCTGATCTTCTGCAGGCTGAAGAGCCCCAGGTCACTCAACCTTTCCTTCTCAGAGACACGCTTCAGTTCCCTCATCCTCTTTGTAGCCTCCATTGGACTCTCTCCAGTAGTTCCCAGTCTCTATTGAACTGGAGAGTCCAGAACTTGATACAATAACCCAGATGAGACCTCACCAGGGCAGACTAGAGGGGGAGGAGAACCCAGGATGTTCACAGGTTCCTGCAGGAGAATTTCAGTCCAAAGGACAGTGAAAACCACTGTGAAGAACACTTATTTTTGTGGTTATTCAGGATTTCCAATTTGACAGCTGGGTGACATGATAAAAGAAGGTGAAAAACAAAGCAAGGAATATGCATCATCTGAAATTGGTTATGTTTTCTCTTGTTTTCAGTACCACTTGTTTTTTTTTTTTTTTTTTAAGTGTTCACTTCACTAGCGCTATTTATTCACAAGTGGACCAATGTATAAACTTTCACTTCTGAATCCTGGAAAGCAAATACTGAGAAGAAGGTAGCAGAGAGGAAGCGACTTGACAAACTGACAGGTGAATCAATATCAAAACTACAAGTACTGTTTTAAGCATTTCACTTACAATGTAAATCCCTTATCCAGAACCAAACTGAAGTAAAAAGAGTTGCTGGATAACGATGCACAGAATCTGCTAGAATCTGACACTCCCCAAACAGCAACGTTGCAGTTACTGTTTGCTACTGTATACCTGTAAAGCATTAGCTTCAATAGTGCACAAAAGGCAGCAACTTGAACAAAACATTGAAGCAGCCCTCATGGATCTGCTCTTCAAAAAGATTTAAAGCCACTGATTTGCAAATGCAATGCAGTTGTTTCAACTGTGGGGGGAAAAAAAAGCTAAGGCTTATTTGAAGTTTGTACTAGTTAGCAAATAGGAAACTAATCCCTCAGGATGAGTTGAATATATATATATATATATATATATACACACACACACACACACACACATACAGATTTCTGTAAAGTAACCATAACAATCTCGTTGTAAGAATGTGCATTTCTCAGTGGTGAAACAGAATGTTTCCACAGTGTGTGTAAGGCACTCAAGCCAGGCCAAACTGGGGGTGATGACTTCTGAAAGATGTAAAAATACTTGGAACGTTGCCCATTGCTAATATAAATGACAGTAAGTGAAAAAGACAACAGAGAGGTTGTGGAGTCTTGTTCCTTGCAGAGATTCCAAACCTGCCTGGATATTGTAATCCAACCTGTTCTGGGTGACTCTGCAGAGCATGTGGATGATCTCTAGAGGTTCCTTCCAACCCTCACAATGCTGGGGTACTAAAACAGAGTGAAAATCATACCTGTCAAAGGTTAGGGCTGGGCTGGCCACACGATGAGTGACAGATGCTCTCTATGAAACACTTCCTTTCCAATATAGAAGAGAAAAGGAATGAGAGACACTGACAGGTTGAGAAAGAAAACTAAACCAGCCTGAATGGAAATAAGAACAATAAAATGAAATAGGTTCAAAGAGATACAAACCAATATCCAGTCCAACCCCTGATAACAATGATGTCACCACCACCACCTTTGATGGAGGCAGGCACTGGGCAAGTCCCAGACTGGACTCAGCAGCAGACAGGAACTGAATTCAGCAGATGGATTCTGGAATTGAATTCAAGAACACATGGACTGGGATCGAAGGATGAATGGACACCTCAGACACTGGCCATTGGAGAAGACCCTGGTGATCCCTCAGCTTTACCCTGAAGATGACATTCATGAACTGCAATCCCTTGTTGCTAAGTTTAGAGTCACTTGTCCTGTCTACTACTCCCTGCAGGTGACACCTCTGACTCCCTGCACCCCAATGTGGGGCACAAGGTTTAGCAGTTCTGCACAGGACCAAGTCTAAGCAAGAGCCTTTCTGCAGCCCAGCCCTTGGCAGTAACCCTAACCATCAATTGGTGCTAGAAGCAGCCACTGTGAAAACATGCTGTGAACTTCAGAAAGAGCAGAGACTGAACTAGGCAGTCTCATGACTGAAGAGAATTGGTTATGTTCTAGCTCAGACCAGGAAAACACCAAATACAAGTAAGCTATTGACTGAAACCCAGCAGGTATTGTACACAAAGCCTATACAGAAACACCAACATACAGATTTTTCCAGGAGCAGTTTTTTATTCTCCTAGCACACTCTTTGTAAAACAAGAAACACACAGTGAGTTCATCTCAACCCAGGAAAACCACAGCATTTCTATCCTGGGAGGTACAACCATTAGCTCACTTTATTCCTAGTTACCAAGGTCCCATTGCACAGCTGCTGGCCCTGAAATCTGCCAGAGAGAACATACAAATTGAGCTGCAGCTGCAAGGCCAAGTTTTCAGCATGCTCATCATGGGCAAAAATAACAGCAGTACAGCTCAGCTGGAAAAGCATGTGGAGAGACAACATTTTATAGAACAAATTAAAGCAGTCAACAGTGGTGATTTAGCCCTACTAAAGCTCAAATTCAGGGATCTGTATATTTGTTCTTACAAAGGAGGTACTCTCCAGCAAGACAACAACCTGTTGCACAGTCCTGAGTCATCTTCAGCTCTTGTTCTACAAAGCAAGGGAAAAGGTAGAAGATAAATCCTGTTCTCACTGTATCCTTTAGCAAAACTCCCTTGTGCTCTAGGTGTGATCAAATTCTATTTATGGGATAGTTTTTTAAAAATTGGGTTATATGATCTTTTTGACTAAATTTGAGATAAAATAATTTTAAAGAGATGATTCAAACTGTTCAATTTTGGGTTTTCCTAGAAACACAAAGGCTGCTTCGCCCAAAGACGAACTGCTTGCCTCAGCAACCTCAAAATTAACCCTGTATCCAGAAAATAATTTAATGGGTGAGGTAAAACTGTGTAGCCTGCCATGGGACAGGAAGGCAAGTTGACTTAATGCACCTTGAGACCAAGGTCATTACAATCAGCAGGTGTTTGTGTTAAATGAAGATCTGTGAAGCTGGCCTGACAAAGAGCTGAAGGAGGGAGTCTGATGAAGGTAAGATGGACCTGTTTAGGCTAAAACTGATGAAACAGACTTAAGATAATGAAAACATCCAACTTCAAAGCACATTCTGATAGCCAGCATGCCAGAGTGAAGCCTTTGCTTAATTAACTGCAATTTTAACATTAAAATTGATACCCTTCAATATGCTAATGATGAAAATTAAGTACATGTATGATTATGGTACTCAACTTTCCTCCCAAATCATGCTAAAAGTCACCTAGAAGGCAGGGGAAAACTGGACTGGGGTATAAAAACCATGAGAGGGACATCTCTCTGCCTCTGGCACTGGAAGTGTGTGTGCTGCCAGAACTGGTACCAGGGTCGGTGAAGGTGGTACAGCATGGGCCAGCATGAGCATCATCATCAGCTGCAGTAACAGCTGCGACTGGGGGAAACAAATATGAGGATGGTCAACAGGCTGTGCTCCTTTTCCTCCACCCAAGACACTGACACCTTTCTTGGTGAGAATTGCACCTTCAATACATGGCTTAACTTCTGCTGCATTACAGTTAGAGCCATTGCAAAGGTTTGCATCTCTGACCATGTCAGATGTTACCTGGGACTTACTAATCCTGAGATCATCTTGCACTCAGTGCATTTGTCACCAGCAATCCCAAATCTGTTGTATCTGGCACTTTGAACAATTAAATCATTTGTTTAACTTTCTGAGCTGTGTCAGAGCAAATCATTGTCAAGGCACCAAAAAATGGAGGCAAATATTAATTTTGCCAAATGGTTCCAGCAAGAGTGGTGGGCTGAGACAGGCAAACATCAAGATGTCACCCTTAATGTGGCAGCTGAAGAGACTGAATTCACAGGGAAATCCTCAGATTCATAAGCTTACAGATTCACATCCTTTTGCCTCTCTGCCACTGAAGAATGAGGAAACACACCTATAAACCAGACAGAAACTACCAAACTGTACTAATAAAAAGGAGTTTTAAGAGCCAGATATAGGCTTGTAAATGGTAGATGCATCAGTAAGACTGCAGTTCTTCATGGAGACTAAGTTCAATAAACAACCCTGCGATACCCATAAAGGATTTTGTTAGCATTCGGGAGAAGATGTGACTACAGACACAATCAGTTTTGTGCAGCTTTGCCACACACTGCACTAAAGCCATGCTTTTGAACTCTTCAGCCAAAAAAGCTGAGAGGTTTTGCCTAGTTTCTTGCAGTAATGTAAGAAGCGTTCAGCACCCACAAATGAAATGCTGGATCAACAGATGCGCTGCGCACTAAAACCAAACTGTTCTACAGCCCAGAGTCCTCCTAAGTTCTGCAAAAAGTTTTTAAAATTCACTTAGTAGGGTGTGTTTCTTTTAAGCTGTTTGTGTGTGTCATGCTAAGTAAGTCACATTTTTGACCTTCTGATATACCATACCAAAACTGTCATCTTCATTTACTGTCAGCATGAAATCAAACTGCTACTTCTCTGAAAACTCCTTAGGACTGGTAAGACTGAATTGTGGCAATGGTGGACAGAAAATGACAGTCCTACTACAGCTTGCTTGCTGTTCTGAGCTGGCAGAAGCAAACCACAAACCACTGAGAGAACCTCATCATCTTCACTGTCAATAAATCTATTTCATGGGTGCAGAGAAACACGTCTGCACTTGGCAAAGGCTCCACTTAAGAACAGAAACAGAAGTATCATCATTTTAGTGGACGCTTCAGAAACGGAACTCCCCAAGCAAATCTGACACGTTAGTAGCACCTCTTTAACTGCGAGCTAATGATTTCTGCAGACATGCAGTGGAATACCTTACTCCCATTTGCAGCCATCTGTGCTGCTTCTTCCTTCAGATCAAGTTTGCCAAAAATGCAATTAAAGTCCCTCTGCTTTAAACCATCACGTGCTCCTTGGTATCAATACACCAATTAAAGAGATGGCTGCTGCCACAGGTACTATCTGCTGAAGTCTCACGCAGGCAGAAGTACAATTCAGTTGTGTATATCTCTAGAGCCTGCTAATTACTCAGCCGTCTCCCTATTCTACTTTAAAGTTTCTCTCACTAATAAAGGGAATTCAGACGGAAGCTTGACTAAAAGTTTTAGCAGGCCAATAAGACTCAGAAGGTTATCACTAGTTCTTTGGCTGTCTGCACACTCTTGTGGAAAAGTAGTCTTCTGGTGTACATTTTTGAAGTGAATTTCTTCATCCTCTAGGCCTTGCTGCTGTCAACTCTCATTCTACCACTGTTTCCCTTCCCTTAGCTGCATTACTTACCAGCAGAACAAAATGAGTAGCATGTAAACTAAACAAGGAAAAAAACAGAAAACAAACATCTTTGTATCTGAGGGGGGCCTACAGGAGGGCTGGGGAGGGGCTGTTCACTAGGTCTTGTAATGACAGGACGAGGGGGAATGGGTTCAAATTGGTGGAGGGGAGATCTGAATGGGATGTTAGGAAGAAATTCTTCACAGTGAGGGTGGTGAGGCACTGGAACAGGTTGCCCAGGGAGGTTGTGGCTGCTCCCTCCCTGGATGTGTTCAAGGCCAGGCTGGATGAGGTCTTGAGCGACCTGATCTAGTGGGAGGTGTCCCTGCCTATGGCAGGGGGTTGGAACTGGATGATCCTTGAGGTCTCTTCCAACCTAAACCATTCTATGATTCTATGATCTTTATGCAGTTAAGCAGTGTTATCTAAGGTGGTGCACTCAAATTTGCTTATTTGCACACATAGTAAGAGGAAGGCTGCTGCAAACTAACAAGTCAAGAGAAGGTGAACTCACAGGTAGCAGCAATGAGATTGACAAAGTATTCACTGCAGTAGAAAAGAATTACTTAAAAGGAAAAGATTTAAAGCTACCTATGGAAAACGAAGTGATTTGTTCTTCCCTTTTATGCTGTTTACAGCTGTGGGACATGGTGTAATGATGACCTGGCAATGCTGGGTTAATAGGTGGACCTGATGGCCTTCAAGGTCTCTTCCAAACAAAACGATTCTGTGATTCTATGTTCTATACAATGCTACTGTCATACATAAAGGGTGTATTTCATTGCTTTCTTAGAGATGTGTTTATGAGGTGCAATAGCACTGTACAAGCCTGCTGTTTTCCCTCACAATTCCCTGGAGGTTTGTGGTGGTTTTTTTTTTCTCCTGCCTTAGGGCAATCAGTTTCACCATAAAAGCTTTATCACTGAGGGCTTTTCCCAAAGCAAATTTACAAGCTGTTCTTCACACACCCATTGCTAAGAAGCATTTCTAACACAACATGTGGCATGACAACTGTAGGTACACATCAGAATCATAAAATCATAGAATCATTAAAGTTAGAAAAGACCTTCATGATCATCTAGTCCAACCATTAACTAAGAACTGATAGGTCACCACTAAACCGTTCAGCACCACATCTACACGTCTTTTAAATTTCTTCTGGGATGTGGACTCCACCTCTTCCCTGGGCAGCCTGTTCCAGGGCTTGATAGTCCTTTCCTAGTGTCCATCCTAAACCTCCTCTGGTGCAAGCCATTTCCTCTCATCCTGTCTCTTGTTACTTGTGAGAGGAGACTGAGCACCACCTGGCTGCAACCTCCTTTCAGGGAGTTGTAGGGAGTGAGAAGGTCATCTCCCAGCCTCCTTTTCTCCTGTTCTCTAAACAACGCCACTTTCTTCAGCCTCTCCTAAAAGGCGTTGTTCTCCAGCTTTGTTGTCCTTCTGTGAAATTTAGAGTGGTGTATGGAGGTCTAACCTTACATGAGGTAGAGCAAATGACTGCACCCATGCTCCCAGTCCACTGTGATGCAAAATAAAATACGCTTTAGTTTTCATGTGCAGTGCAGCAGGCTAGAAATGTACCCACAGCTGATTACTGCACCTCAGCTGCTGTAGCAGCAACCTTCTGCAAAAGTATCTGCTCCACTGAGCCCATCTCAGCTTCTCTCCTCTGTCTACATTCTCTTCCCCTCCTCCACCTCTCACTAAGCACAGCAACAAGGCTTAAATAATTGTGTACCTTCCGTAAATAACTAAACTGAAACTACCAAGCATGAAGAAAGGATGCATTTCCAGTAAGTGAAATGAGGATGCTGGGGAAGGAAGAAGACTGGGGATGAAGGCAAGCGTAAAAAAGGTGAAAGATAATTGAGCTCAAAATTTTTCCACTATGGCAAGAAAATACACACCTCTGTTAAGTGACATGGTCAAAATGTTCAAGTTTGTGAAAATCACTCAAGTAAATCAAGGTGGAGATCTGTGCTTTCCGCAAGTTTTTACTCATTGTGGAAAAGTTGGACTAAAGCAATAATTTTAGGTTCTATCATAGTGCTCAGCTATCAGCTGGCAAGGGCAGATTAGAAAGAAATTTCCCACAGTATTTCAGTACCTATACTACTATCACTGACCAAAAAAAGGCATTTGGCAGCATCTGGCACTAAATAAATTGAAGCTTTTGATACATATTTAATAGGCAATGTTGTCTCCCCTCAAGCTCTGGCCCAGCTGAGAACAGTCAACACAAGAGGGAAATCTCAAGTGCTGCCGTGATCAAAAGATTTAATATGTGGCATCTCTTATTTCAAGCTTCAATTCCTCACAGAATTAGTACTCAGCAGCAGTGGTGAGGCTCTTTGCATACCTCTGAATGAGCTCCAGTTGCATCTTTGAGAAGATGAGGGATTACTTGACAGCTTTTAACAATCACTGGCTGTCACGTGGTGTGTGTTTTTACCTATCATTATCGCTCAAATAAAAGCAGTTATGCCTCTTCCTGCATTTCTTTCTCCCCACTCTGATCATGTACAGCTGTTTGGTGACATAAGAGTGGCCAGAGTAACTACTACCACCACTCAGCCTGCCTGGAAAGAAACACTTCCTAGCCAGCCAGTTCCCATGTCCTACACCACCTACTTAGAACCACACAAGGGACCAGGCAGGACTGTCACTTCTGGAGGCAGTGCCAACTTCGAGCCTTCCTTCAACTACAGACTGATGGTTTCAGTCTATCCTCATTAAATTCTTCTTTGGTTTGGAACACTGTGATGAGTTAGAGAACTTTCCACTCCCCACTATTGGAATTTACCAGGCTAGCTCAGATGGTATGGAATTAAGATGAAGCTATACTTAGAGCAAAGTAAAATTTAGAAGCATATATACACAATATATTTACAAGTATATACAATTATAGACAAGTTAGAAATAATACAGAAATTGAAACTCACTCCCAGACAAATAAAAACTGCCTAGAAGGGCTCAAAGCTACCCCTTTTTTCTCCCTCTCTATCTCCTTTCCCAGCCAGAAACCAAAACAACCAGTCAACAATGCTTACTTGTTATTTGCTAGTGGAGAGATATTAGAGCAGAAGTGAATAGGGAAATGTCCCAGGACAGAGAGTGAGACAAAATGATGACATTTTGGCTTTTTATCCCCCTCAGCAAACCAATGAATGATACAGACTTCATAATGATTTTCTTTTCACAACCAGTGATCTAATTTCTCTCATTAAAATATTCCAATTAGCCTCAAACTAGTACAAACACACATCTTGCATTTCATTCCCTGAGCTGCTGAGTGGCTTGGATTACTCCTTCATCCCAGTACATCTCAGTGAGGTGGGATCTTTCTGAACTGTTAAAATTTCTTCTTAAGAGCCAACATTTTTTCGGGGGGAAATATTTTAGTATCAACCACACTACAGAAGTTCTCACTTTCAATTGTGTTCAAACTGCAACAAGAAAAAAAATGTGCCAAAAGTAACAGTTTTAAGATCTCAAGAAAGCAACTAAAGCAATGGCCACACTATAAAATGAGTCACTCCTACTAGAATACAGATGCTTTTAAAGATAAAAAGCAGAGAGGTTCTATATAAAGCACAGCCAGTGTGTTCTGCAAAGAAAGCAAAACTTGGTGCCTTTGGTGACAGCTGACTGCTTGATGGTATCAGCTGCCTTTTCATTTTCTAGTATACTGGATGCTTCTTTATATTCCTCTCTAGTAGCAGGATACTGAGGTGCTGGAGCAGGTCCACAGAAGGGCAATGAAGCTGGTGAAGGATCTGCAACACAAGTCCTGTGAGGAGCAGCTGAAGGAACTGAGGAGGACTGGCCCAGATTAGAGGCTCAGGGCAGTCCTTCTC
This sequence comes from Psilopogon haemacephalus, assembly GCA_013396835.1. Lineage (NCBI taxonomy): Eukaryota > Metazoa > Chordata > Aves > Piciformes > Megalaimidae > Psilopogon > Psilopogon haemacephalus. Next base: position 40,912 of record VWZI01002458.1, on the reverse strand, counting down.
TTCTCTACAATTCCCTGAAAGGTGGTTGGAGGAAGGCTGGGGTCAGTCTCTTCTCCCAAGTAATAAGATGAGAGGAAATGCCCAGGGAGGTTGTGGCTGCTCCCTCCCTGGATGTGTTCAAGGCCAGGCTGGATGAGGTCTTGAGCGACCTGATCTAGTGGGAGGTGTCCCTGCCTATGGCACAGGGGGGTTGGAACTGGATGATCTTTGAGGTCTCTTCCAACCTAAACCATTCTATGATTCTATGAAATGGCCTCAAGTTGTGCCAGGGGAGGTTTATGTTGGATATTATTAGAAGAAATTTCTTCCCTGAAAGGGTTGTCAAGGCCCAGAACAGGCTCCCTAGGAGGGTGGTTGAATCATCATCTCAGGAGGAATTTAAAATACATGTAGACATGGTGCTGGGGGATGTGGTTTAACAGTGCACTTGGTAGTGTTTGGTTGATGCACTCAATGATATTAAAGTTTGTTTTTTTTTTTTTCCCCAGCCTAAATGATTCCATGATTCTATAAAAGATATTTATTAAAACAGCAACAGCTATCTTCTATCTCTCTCTTGCCTGAGGAAAAGTATGTTGGAAAGCATTACTGTATAACAACCCAAGATCCTTGCTGTGCATTTTTGTTGGAGTTTCTTCAGCTCACTACAGGTCATTAACCTTTCATTTCAGGTATGTAATGAGCAGTGACTTCTCCAACAAAGGAAATCAGCTGTGTTACCAATGGCAACTCTGCTTTTAAAGACATGCACCAATCCCCTCTGTGTACACTTATTATTTTTTTTTTTTCAAATCAGCTCTGGTATGAAATAAGAAAGGTTCCCCTTGGCTTCACCCTGAGCTGATAATGAAGAAACTCTCAGTGAAGTCTACTGCCAAGGAAGTCTTCTTTAATAGCACTGATTAAAAATAAAATGAGGTTTCTACCTAGGAAGCAAGATGTATTGTTTCCTGCTTCCCCTCACCAGGGTGTCTTGTAATTGGACCAGCGCTAACTGGACACTTCAGTCAAACAATTTAATTTAAAAAGGAAAAAAAAAAAAAAGTCCAATTTCCCTCAGTCAGTGTCATTGGCCAACACCAATATGCTGAACTGTGAAATCAATGCAAGACCTTAATTACACTGAGGGAAAGCACAAGAAAACCCTGGTGGGGGTCTTTCTTCATTTTAACTATGTACCAGATTAACGTAGATCTTAAAGCAGAAACCTATCTTAAAGAACCTGTTGTTTTAACACGTCTTGTGCAAAAGTAGGAAAGGCAGAATAGGTGTAGCTAACAGGCTGGAAAATGTCCTTGTAACATCCATGTGATTCTGTATCAAATTATCATAACTACAAAACAGGTGGACTTCTTTTGCCTGACATCAGGGCATATAAGTTACACAGGAGATGATAAAAGCTGACAGATTCAGGACAGCAAGCTAGAAGAGAAAGACACATAATTAAAAAGTAGGTTATTCTTAGGCAGAAATTAATTGGGCAAGACTTGATCTCTCAATTTTTTGTTTATGCTTAACAGTGGTCTTAAGTATTTGGAGGAAGTAATTAACAACTAAATACTTACTTTTCCTGTCCTACCCTGTATCATTCTATCAATTAAAGTATCCTTAAGTCTTATGCCCTTAAGTCTCCTCTTCCTTTCATCATTTCTTCCATTAACAGGGCTTTCTCCTCTCCAAAAGCAGCAGCTGTGAAACTACTCAGCTCTAACATCTCACTCACAAACCCAACTTCCTCCATGAAGCCAACATGCACTGGCCTGTCTCAACAGCACATGTAAGAGCCCTGGAGAGGTGCTAGAGATCAAAGGAGAATTAGGTGAGACTCTTTTGATGTTGCCTTTCCCTTTGTATGGCAAAACCACTAAAAAAAAATGCATTGAAAACTCACATGCTACTGCTTACTTCCTTTAATTCCATATCTTGGCATTGTCCTGGTTTGAGCTAGAACATAACCAGTTGTGTTCAGGGATTGACTTCTCAGCTCAGTTTCTGCTCAATGATTGGCACTTTCTGAAGCTCAGGGCATGTTTTCACAGACAGTGGCTGCTTCTAGCACTGGTAACACTGATGGTTAGTTACTGGCCAAAGGGCTGGGGTGCAGAAGGGCTCTTGCTTAGACTTGCTCCTGTGTAGACCATGGTTACCACTAAATCTTGTGCCCCACTGTGATGGTTTGGGCATTACCTGCCCCTCCCTCCCCCCCCGGCAATGAATTTGCTCAGACTAGACTCAGCCACCTGGAAGTTAAGGAATGAAGCTTCCTATTCACAGCTTAGCACAACTTACAAGCACGTAGATACAAAATATACACAAATATTTACAGTTTTATACATTTTAAAAGTAATACAGAAACACAAAATATCCCCCCCCAACCCCCCAAGAAATCAGAGTCCCCAGGAGGGGCTCCCAGCTACCCTTCCACCTTCCTTCCATCTTCTTTCCACCTCCTACTCTTATCCCAGAATCTGCCTTACATGCAAGGTGAGTTGGAAGGATCAGCAAGGGGGGTTAGAAGCAGAATGATTAGTCGGGTTATGCAGATCCAGCTATAAGCCAGGGAGAAACACAGACACCAACAGACTCTGACAGACAGTCTTATCTATGTTTATGTCCTTGTTTTTACACATCTCAGCAAACCTAGAAGTGAAGTAGACATCACCATTGTTTTCTTTTCACAGCCTATAATCTAATTTTTCTCATTAAAATATTCCAATTAGCCTCAAACCAGCACACCCACATTGGAGTGCAGGAAGTCAAAGGTGACATCTGCAGGGAGGAGTGGACAGGACAGGTGACCCTAAACTGAGCAGCAAGGGATTCCATCCCACGGACAGCTAGAATGGGGGATGTATAAGGAAGCTGCTTGAGCAGCAAGATCTGGTCAAAGCTCAGTTTGAATTAAATCTAGCCAGGCAGATCAAGTGGAATAGCAAATATTGCTATAGGTATGTTAATGGTAAAAAAAAAGACTAGGGAAGGTGTGGGACCCCTGAGAAAGGAAACAGGAGAACTGGTGACAAGTGACATGGAGAAGGCTGAGGTTCTCAGCAAATTCTTTACCTCAGTCTTCACTGGCAAGGGCTCCAGCCACACTCCCAAAATCACAGAAGATAATGGCAGGGGTTGGAAGAAAGAAGTGCCTATTGTGAGTGAAGATTAGGTTTGTGCCCATCTGATGAATCTGAAAGTGTTCAAGTCCATGGGATCTGACAGGATACACTCATGAGTACTCAGGGAACTGACAGATGAGGTTGCTGGGAAGAGAGATTCAGGAGAGATTTCTGACGCCAGAATACAAAATTCACAAGCCCAGAAAGCTCTTCAAAGAAGTGGGGCTTGGAAAGGGACCTCTGGAGATCACCTGGTCCATCTACCCTGGTGAAGCAAAACAGAGTCCAAGTTACCATTCAGGAACTGCCTAACATGAAGGAGGCACTGTTCAAGCCCACATTTAGCAAGCAAAAGCAAGGCTGCGATCATTGTCCTCACATAGCAATGATGACTTACACTCTTTCCCCTTCTACATATTTATTTTAATATACAACTTTTAATTCCCACTTTTATCCTTCCTTTAACTAAGTGAAGAATGGTGTGCTATGGGGAAAGGAGCTTTTTGGGTAGACTAAAATTCTCAGCCAGCTACACCCTTCCCCACCTGGCTGTATTTACAACCACACCTTAACTGAGTCTTGAGCAAGCACAGAGTGCCTGCAGAAATGCTGCTAATTCAGAATGCTTCATCTACAGTGAGACAGCCTGTTACACCCACCTCAAGCAGGGACAGGTGGCCATGCAAGATGTAACATGGCAGCAGTAAACCTCTGCCTTACGGCTTTGGGAATTAACTTTTCTTTAAGTAAGACACTGAATAGCCCCAACTATTCCTTCAGCCACAAACAAAAAGACATTCAAATCATGTGTAGTGTTACAGACTCACTTGAATCAACCATGATGTTTCATCATGTTCTTCCCTAACTGGAATGCCATCTAAACTATGGACTTTAACTATTCATAATGAATCAAAAGAGATTTTGTACAGCATTAAGGAAAATGTGACCAAGCTCAAAAAAGAAATGATGACATTCTGATGCCTCTTCCCAAACTAAACACCAGGAAAATGCTGCAACTTCCAAGGACATTGCTCTTCTACCTTAACACCAGATTTTGTAAAGCTCTAAATGATGATTGATTCTTCCTCACCAGCTTAAAAGATTCTGGAGTGAAGATGCAATCAGAAGTTTCTGTGATGGAGCAAATAAGTGACATAAAATGCCTGAAGTCCCTCTGGCAAAATAGAAGAAAGAGCCAGATGCTGCACCCTCTGAAGGCAAGCACATGGCTATAACAAGTATTGAATGTAGAGTATGGTTGTCCTTTGTTCTCATCATAAGCAACCTAAAGATAAAAGGGAATGTGGAAATTAAACATTCTGTATTTACTAGTCTACAGAAGAAAAATGAAAGGAGAAGGAAAGCAGAAGGCTTCACACCCCCAAATCCAAACTCTAGCCCAAGCACTTGCACTGTGTTGCCCATCACAGAAGTTTTGCTTTGATTAATCTACATCTGTTTATGATTATAGTTAGGAAGTGGACATTGTTGGAAGTATTTCCATGGATGATGCCACTTCTAACAATGTATATAACAGACTATCTAGAATGCCAAATTTTGAGATGACCACAAGAAACATTTAGGTAAAAACGGAAGAGTAAAACAGTCATCCAGAGTGCCTGAAACTGCTAACAGCCTCCATTATCTACAGTTTGTACACAGCAAAGCAGCAGCAGCAGCAGTAGTAAGTTATGTGGCTGTGTGCAAGACTGAGGTAGGCAGGAGTTTCCCAGAGAAACCCGAGGAGGAGCAGAGAGATCCACCAGGAGCCTGCAGCTCTGGAATGTGTGGTGTGGCAGTTTGTGCAGAAGGGTGTGCAGGGAGGACCATTTGATAGATCAATGACATCTCCACACTCCACACACAACATCAAGGAGAAAGCTTCCAGCTCAGAAGGAAACAAGATTGATGAGAGCAAATGAATGGAAAAAGAGGTCCTCTTGCTTTTTAAAATGCCTTCACTGCTTTGCATACACACAGGCAGGCCTTTCAGCTTTAATTATTCTGAGCAGAGGATTGGAATCCTCTAAGTGTTTGTGTGTGTATGAGAGTGTAAACATATGGCAAAATTCAGCAGCTACCAAAACAGCTTAATAGGACTTTTAAACTCCTGAACTATTTCTCAGCTTAGCTACTGTTTCAATTTCTCATTCATTAAATTTTTGTAAATCCAATAGGAAGACATGAAGCAGTTCTGTATCTGCCTGAATAAATGACATTTAATTAACATTAAGAAGAATGATATGGATTGGTACTGCCACAAAGATCCATGTGGTGCAAAGCATTTTCTCCATTCTACTGGAAAAAAAGGACTGTTTCACTAAGAACAGTACTGTCTGGCAACAGTAGATCCTGAGAGGGGAAATTCAAGGATGACATTACTGTGTTTGAGACCTGATCTGCTGGTTCTCTCCCCAAAGTGGTCAAGAAAGTTTGTAAATCCACCTTAAGGAAGTGGTTTTCTCTCTTTCTAGGGCATCTCCTACAGAGTCAGATGAAAAGGCTCGTGGTAGTCTAGGAAAACTTTAAAGCTGAACACAAACTCATCAAGAGGGCAGAAAACACAGGAAATGCCTATTCTCAGAAGTAACACAGCTACTCCCCATATTCCCATATAAAACCTACATTTAATTCCAAACTCTTTTTCCAGCATACAGTGACTGAACTGCACCTTGAAATCCTACCCATGTTTGACAGTTTACAAGTGGGTTTAATCACCTTGGTACAGATTTACTAATAATTTATAATCCAATTTGTTTTGGAAATAACTAATATTTCAAGAACCCACCATCAGAGATATCTGAACCAGTATAATCTCGTTGCAATTAATAGCCTCAAACCATTCAATTGCAATCTACCACTACTGAAAAAGCACTGGTCACAGTTACTTTCAATTTTTAAAAATGCCTCCTGTAAATGATAGTAAATATGCAGATATTCTTCACTTTTTTTTTTTTTTTTTGTTATATGTGTGTTTAAAAAGAGTGGTGAAAAAGGGTATGGGAAAAGAGAAGGAAATCCTTGCTGTTATTTTAGCAATAGTCTAAATCTCCTAACAAACATTAATGTGGCTGTAGGCCAGTTTAGACAGGATATAAATGACTACTCCACTCTACTCCTTTCTTCAATCATTAAAATTTACTTAATATTCATGAACAATATTTTATAGCCCTGGAAGCTAAAAGCCTCTCTTTATTCACAAAACAATTACACCTCTGGCTGTATCATAAATTACTTAGCTCCTCAGGACAACATACTTAGAACCTTATCTGGAGAACCAATGCTAGATATGAGATAAGAGATTTGTTTTCATGCTTAATAATTACTAAATGTTTTGCTATTTATTTATCAAGAATGCTCCTTATTTATGAGTAACATGCCAACCATTACTCAGGATTTCTTTCAAAGTCAGTAAAAAATGTGAACTAGGTTGTGTCTGCTCCCTCCCTGGATGTGTTCAAGGCCAGGCTGGATGAGGTCTTGAGCGACCTGATCTAGTGGGAGGTGTCCCTGCCTATGGCACAGGGGGGTTGGAACTGGATGATCTTTGAGGTCTCTTCCAACCTAAACCATTCTATGATTCTATGTTTGTGTTTCCTTCTCACACGCAGAGAGAATTTATCCTGTCATTACAAGACCTTGTGAATAGTCCCTCCCCAGCCTGTAGGCCCCCTTCAGATACTGGAAGGCTACTATAAGGTCTCCTCAAAGCCTTCTCTTCTCCAGGCTGAAGAGACCTGTCCATTTAAACATCCAAACAGTGCGGACCACTTATTATTTTATTCCTTGGAATGGGGTAAAACACATTTTCTGTCCTTTCAGTGCCCCGGGCAGCTTACAGCTCAAAACTAGGACGCTGAGCCATGGAACTGGCTGCAGAAAGGGAAGGGTGGGTAAGTGGCTTTTTACTATTATTATATTGCGCATCTCTCCTACTTGAGTTTTACACTGCGCCTGCATTCTGGCTGTACAACTTAAAAGCTGTGCAATATAATAAAGAAAAAGGCCACTTACCTGACTTTCCATAACATGGCCTACAAGAATTCAGCGCCTCACTAGTATGCTAAAAATGGGGATCTCAGAGGAGAGCAAAAAGTCTGGGTTTTGACAACGAAGAATGTCATGTAGCCTAAAAAACAAATTACAGAGGATTTTTGCTTCTCTAAAGGAAAAAAAAAAAAAAAAAGCAGACTATATTTATTTTGCAATAAGTCAATCATTTGCCTATATTTATTTTTCAATAAGTAAATCATTCAGGTTTTCCTTCCAATGAAACAGAAGGTGTTTCTGCTACTACTGTGGCACTGTTGTATGTGCCACTCCACATACAGTTTCTAAGGGATCCACACCTTCATCCTAAATATGTTTGCTGATAAGTAAAGATTCCTCCAACATGCACTCCACTTACTAAATCTATTTAAACTGTCTTCAGAGGCAGGAACAAGGGTAAAAAAGTTGGAAGAATTTCATAGCCAGACACAGAAAATTATTGTCAGTAATAGCCACTGTTTCTAAAACTACAGAAAATTTACTGCAGCTTTGTAACCCTGTTCAAATGTTCAATCAGGCTCAGATAGTAAAAAAATCCCTGGATTTAGAGAATGCACCAGGCTCGCATATGGAAAATAACACCATGACTTATATTGGGCAGGACAGAAAAAAACCCCCCAAAACTCAGCCAAAATAAAACAAAATCAACACAACAGAATCGATAAAAGCAAACAAATAAAAAAAATCCTTACTGAATTCCTAATGACTGAACTACAATGCGGTAACGATAACATTTATATATTGAATTTTGTTAAATAAATAGAAACCACTTACCCAAATCTCCTGCTGCTTTCACCATCACAGATAAACAACAACGGTCAATTTTCAAATAGGGCAATACCTCCAAAACCTAAATCTCAGCTAAAGTCCAGTGAAAACTTTTGCAATACCTGTGTTTCTAAAAACAGACCAATATACCTACATACTGCAGCACAGGATTTTACTAGGGGTATGAGTTTTTCTCAATGGGATATTGGAGAGAACTTTTCAGCATCATATTAGTGACAGTCTCCTAAATGTGGTAATAAGAGAACAGTAACATTATTGCAAGAAACGTCATCAACTCCCTCTCCTCAGGTTTTCTGGCACTGAAGTGTACTGCTACCTTACTTGATCCAAAAATAATGCAAATGTGACCTGGAGACACAAACTGACAGAGCAGCAGTTTGATGAGAGCAGATGTAGCTTCATATTGCAGGACTTAAGTCTCTGCCTCTTACAGAAGCCTTTATTTGGCCACAACCTACTCTTCTACAATTTTCTTTTAAAACTTGAATTAAAGGTTAATAAATTTTAAGATTAATGGCTAAAATCATCTGCAGGTGGATGAGCATATACAGGAACCACCCAAAAGAAAGGAGAGCACAGCATCCACATAAAAGCAGACTATCCACAACCATTTGATTTATGGGCAAAATTGCAAGAGCAGCTACAGTAGAAGTAAAACCTCTACAAGAAGGCTTCATGATGAGCAGAGTGCTCTAAAAGCACCTGAAATGTCTACAGCTTTCTTTGCTTTTTACCTTCCAGTTGATGCTGAGGTTAACAATAATGCTGTGAAACCAAAGGTAAAAATCTCAAGTTGATCACATGATGAAGCAATCTGCTCCAAACCCTGGTATTAAAAAAAAACAACAACAACAACACAACCCCCCCCAACCCAACTAACCAAAACCTCCACCCTCCAAACTCGCCCCCATTATTTTTCTGAAGAAATGGCACCAAAATATTCTTTGTGGTGAATCAGGAGATCAAGCTCTAAGTGCCTCCAAAAATTTTAGATGGGGCTGGGATGCATTTCCTGTTTTCTGCTACAAAAGCATTTTGACCTGATGGGTACACAGGGCAGAGCTGCTCAACACCATTTCTGAGAGTCAGAGGGTAGTGAAGAAATAAAGAAGTGTAACAATATCACAGGTTAAAATATTGTAAGACCAAATCCTAAGACCACATTCAAATCTTCTCAACTCTTACTTTCTATCCAAGGAAAAGAGCTTTCTAGCACTTACTGCAATGAAGGATGTTCTGCCTATAAATAAATTAAAGCCAAATTTCTGTCTCCATGTTACAGAAATCCCCAGATTCTGAGTCTGCTTAATTAATAGAATAATAGAACCACTTCAGTTGGAAAACTTTTAAGATCATTGAGTCCAACCATTATCTAACTCTACCAGGTCTGGGGCTAAACCATCTCCTTCAAGCACCACATCTCTGTATCTTTTACACCTCCAGAAATGGGGATTCAACCATCTCCCTCTGAGGGAGGGCTCTCTGGGGAGCCTTTTCCACTGTTTGAGAATGCTTTCAGTAGAGAAGTTTCTTCTAAACAAACTAAACTTAAACCTCCCCTCGCACAACTTTAGATCATTTCCTCTTGTCTCATCACTTGATACAAGGAAGAAGACAGCAACCCTCACCTGGCTTTAACCCCCTTTCAGGTAGAGAGCCAGAAGGTCTCCTCTCAGCTTCCTTCTCTCCAGGCTAAACAACCTCAGTTCCCTTAACAGTTCCTCAGAAGACCTGTTCTGCAGACCCTTCACCAGCTTTGTTGCCCTTCTTTGGACTTGGTCCAGCACTTCAATGTCTTTGGGGGGTTTTTTTTGGGTAGTGAAATTATTGCATCCATAGCCCAAGTTGAGATATCCCATACCCCATGCTGAGTGGTACAACTGTAATAGCCAGAGTAAAATTGCCACCTGGAAATGAAATTCACTGCCAGAGTGATAGTTTTTAAAATGTTGTATCTAGACTAATAACTGTTTAAATATGTCACTTGGCAGACCTGAAAGCAGAGCTGAAAGCAGGCTATTACAATCCTGAATTAAAAAATAAAAGAAGCAAAAAAGCACTTCAGAAGCTTTAGACTAAGCTCAATTCATACAGATAAACTGAGAAGAATTAGTGTGAACACTAAGACACATTTTTGCTGCTTTACCAATGTCCTTCAAAGAAACAAACCACTCACTGCTTCACAGCTGAGGTCTACAGGAGAAGTAACAGAAAGGCCATTTCAACCACAGGAGCTTTTCTCAAAGTAGCTTCATCCAGATTATTAGTTTATCTGAAAACAATCACCCTACCTGAAGGGCTCACTGATCATTCACTCGTGTTTCTAGCATTAATACATGAAGTTTTATAAAGCAAACCTAGATTTTGGAAGACTTCATGTCTCTGAGTGAAAGTCAAGCGTGGTAAACAAATTCCAGCTCCTACCATCATGTGATGCAGACTTTGATCTTTTAAAAGCACAGGCTAACTACTAATTATAGTAAGAACTCTCTCCCACAAATGCTTCATTATATAATTTACAAAGCAGCAATGTGATCATGTCTCACAGTGATTCAGAGCAATGTTAACCCATCTCAGAAACTGCAAGCTCAAGCCACAGCAGGGTGCAGAATCAAGCTTTTTGAAGTGTTTCAGGCCTGTAAAATCATTTCATCTCGGGGCCATTCTGCATTAAAGTAGATGTGTTGCACCTCTGACACTATAAATTAGCTTCCTCTAGCAGCACCAGGAAATATAAATTAAAATATGTATGTCTTAAGTAAAAAAGAGATGAGCAGTTATTGATCAGGAGTGGCCTCCACATGCCTGCATGCAGACTGGGAGAAGCTCCACACCCTGCAGAAGTGATGGTTTTCATTACTGAAACACATCAAGCACGCTGGCAGTGTGGTATACATCCTACCAGCACCATGTGATGCATGGCTAGGAGCAGACATCAAGGGCAACTAATAAGCAGATGAAATGATGAGCAAGAAGAATGTGGAAAAAATACTATGGCTGAGGATCAGAGAAGCAAAGAATCATTAAGGTTGGAAAAGACTTTTAAGATCAAGTCCAACATCCAACCTAACACCACCATGGCCATTGAACCATGTGCCAAAGTGCCACACCTACACATTTTTTAAACACCTCCAGGGACGATGACTCCACCACCTTTCAGGGCAGTCTATTTCAAAGCCTCACCACTCTTCACACAAAGAAGTTTTTCCTAATATCCAATCTAAATGTCCCCAGGCCTAATTTCAGGCCATTTGCTCTCATTCTATCACCCAATACCTGGGAGAAGAGACCAATCTCCACCTCACTTCAACCTCCCTTCAGGGAGTTGTAGAGAGCATTGATGTCTCACCCCAACTTCCTCTACTCCAGATTAAAGAACCCTAGTTGTCATAAGACATGTTCTCCAGACTCCTCAACAGCTTTCTTGCCTTTCTTTAGATGTGCTCTAGCATCTCAATGCCTTGTAGTGAGAGGCCCAAAGCTAAACACCGTATTTGAAGTGTGGCCTCACCAGTGCTGAGTACAGGGGCATGATCTCTTCCCTGCTGGCCACATTATTCTTGATACAGGTCAGGATGCTGTTGGCCTTCTTGGCCACCTGGGCACACTGCTGGTTTATGTTCCAATGGCTGTCAAGCATTAAGGAAATCCAAGCCTGTAATTATTCTGTAGTAAGACAGGATGTGCTTTAGTTCCCTTTGCTGAAGAGACTCAGTAAAGCATTACTATAAAAACACGTCAAAATGAGAAGGAAATGCCATTTCAGTTTCACTTCCTACTTAGGGTAGACCTGAGAGCAAGGGGAGCAAGCATGTAGGAAGGAGAGTGCTTGAAGAAAAAAATAAAAGCACAGTAGCTGGCACTTATCTGCAATAATATTATCGGCCTGCTGAGAGCAATTACAACAGCACAGACAGCACTTGCTTTATTGTGACCTTATTGCATTAAATCTGAAGCAAAAAGCTCTGAGATTCGGCAGGGAATTTATTAGAAAATTCTAATGCCAACTTAAATTTGATCAAGAGGTCTCAATATTAAAGGTCATATCCATTACTATACAGTGGGAAACCTTGAATCTTTCCATTCCTATGCTCCACCATTTCTCAGATTTGTTTTCTCTTGCAAGAGCAGGTCGGAGTCTCCTCCCAGCTTTGCAGCATTAGGGGGACAAGGCTGCTATTTACATTTTAAAAAGCCTCAGCCAGCAAGAAAAATAAAGAATGCTGATCTTATTTTAAAGGAGAAGCTGAAAATGAAAAGGAAAACCAAGCAGTATTGAATGTGCTATACAGCCAGATTTTCCCACCACACACAAAACATGTAACCTCATCTTCACTGAATTACCTGCCACTGCTTTCCAATCAGCTCTCATCATGACAAGGGAATCAGGCATAGACTGACTACTGACTTGCACAGAATTGTAAAAGCTGTGCAGTGTTTTTTTTTTTTCTCAGCTCCAGCTCATTGCAAACCTTTGAAATTGAGAGTACTACCTCCAAGATAATGGAGTTGCCATTCCTGAAGAGATTCAAAAGCTGGAATTTTAAAGTCATAGGACAAAAAGAAATGGCTTTGAGCTGTCCCAGAGAGGTTTAAATTGGATATAAGGACACTCTTCCTTGGAAGGATTGTAAAGGCCTGGAACAGGCTGCTCAGGGAAGTGGTGGAGTCCTCATCTCTGGAGGGACTGAAAACCCATGGAGCCCGTATTAGTCAGCATAAACGTGTGAACACATAGAATGGTTTAGGTTGGAAGAGACCAAAAGATCATCCAGTTCCATCCCCCCAGCATAGGCAGGGACACCTCCCACTAGAACAGGTCACTCAAGGCTTCATCCAACCTCCAGGGAGGGAGCAGCCACAACTTTCTTGGGCAACCCATTCCAGTGCCTCACTACCCTCACTGTCAAAAGCTTCCTCCTAACATCCAGTTTCAATCTCCCCTCTGCCAGTTTAAACCCATTCCCCCTTGTCCTGTCACTACAAGACCTTGTGAATAGTCCCTCCCCAGCCTTTCTGTAGGCCCCCTTCAGATACTGGAAGGCTACTGTAAGGTCTCCTTGAAGCCTTCTCTTCTCCAGGCTGAAAAGCCCCAACTCTCTCACAGCCTGTCCTCATAGCAGAGGTGCTCCAGCCCTCTGATCATCTTCGTGGCCCTCCTCTGGACTCTCTCCAACAGTTCCAACTCTCTCCAACAGTTTCAGATCCTTGTTATTAACCTGCTTAGCTGCTCTCAGAACAACAAAAAAAAGCACCATTCCCTCTTTTCATTCTATAGGAATACATATTATGGCTATTCATAACACTTTCTCAGTAGCCTCAGCATTCACTCCATGTAGGATGTCTGAAGAAAGGAAAAAGATTAAAAGACAAGCTTCCTGCAGCAGGCTGACTTAGGTTTCAAAATACATCCCACCTGATTACCTGCTAGCAGCAATCTCACTCCTCCAAAGTACTGGAAAACTTGGCAATTGAACTAGTTTCACCTACCCTTCAGGCTGTGCTGACATTATGCATATCTTTTAGAGGAAACTGCAGGAAAACCAGATATTAAAATAATTAACGTCATATTTAAGAACATTTGTATGTATGTTTACTTGAAAAACTGCAATTAAAAAGACAAGTAGAATTGCAAACACCACAAAGAGCTGCTTCCTCATTTCTTTCACCTAACCAGAAAATACCAGCAGTAACTAGAAAGTCTTTCTTCACTGCTCATTAGGCAGGTTTTGTTGTCTGTGGTGTGCCCTACAAAAGATGGTAAGACTGGCACAAACGATGTGGTCAGCATCCTGCCAACAAGTAGATTTTCTTCTCCAGTCTACTGCTAACTTGGATCTAAATGAGACAGAGAAGTGAGAGAGGTAGATGATAAAAGGATAGCTACTGAGATACTGTTGTAAGACTTGGAATACCACGCTTTAATTCCTGCTGTGAGCAAAACTTGAGAACCTGGGCAAATAATTTAGTTCCCTATGTACCAAAGTCTTTAAATATATGCTTCAATTTAAACTGAAGTAGCTCCTTCATTTTGACTCCAGTATCTTCCTCTGGTGAAATGCACAGTTAAAATCACAGTGCTTTTATCTACCAGAGCTCACTGATGCTTCAGGAATGGAGCAGAAGTCCTAGTAATTCTCTCTGCCCTCTGCCTTGCTCATAGAGCTGAGAGAAGGGAAACAGTTCCGGCCCTGAGAAGTCCCTTGGGATGGCACAACAAGTGTACATGTACTGTCATACAAAAATATTAGTAATAAAAATAGCACTTTGAAAAGACTTATTCCCTCCTCCTTTTTTTTTTTCCCAACTGGTTAGTTCTTTGGTATTATTCTAAAGCACAACATTGCACACCATTTTTTTCCTCATCTTCCCCCTGTGAGCACGCATACAAATAATTTTAAAACTATTTAAAACGTGTCAAACCACTTAAGGAGGCTCTTCAAACATCTAATGTCTGAAGTTAACCATCAGCGTGATTTATTATTGGAGTTCCACTATAATAACTTGACAATTAAGAAATATTGATAAATGTATACACATTATTGATGTCAATTAAAAAGCACAAGATTGATTAACCTCCCAGAGGTATGTGGCACAAGCAGTTAAGAGAGTAATCACCCCCAGTAAGTATTCAATACTGACAAATGTGCACAGAAATTAGAGTGCTGAGACAGAATGTACTTTAAATTTAAATTAAGATAATTTTAATACATTGCCAAACCACGCACCAGTAGAGGTTAGCAGCTGATCTGCTAGAAGAAGGACCTGGGAGTGTTGGTGGATAAATTCACCATAAGCCAACAATGTGCCCTTGTGGCCAAGAAGGTCAATGGTGTCCCAGGGTGCATTAAGAAGAGTGTGGTCAGCAGATCAAAGGAGGTTCTCCTGCCCCTCTACTCTGTCCTGGTGAGGCCTCCTCTGAAGTACTGTGTCCATTTCTGGTCTCCCAGGTTAAGACAGACAAGGACTCTTGGATAGAGTCCAAGAGAGGCTACAAAGATTCTGAGGGGACTGGAACATCTCTCTGAGAAGGAAAGACTGAGAGATCTGGAGCTGCAGAAGAGAAGACTGAGAGGGGATCTTCTCAATGCTGACACATAGCTAAAGGTTGAGGGTCAAGACAATAGCACCAGACTCTCTTCAGTAGTGCTCAGTGACAGGACAAGAGGCAACAGGCACAAAATGGGATCCAGGAGGTTCCATATGAACAGAAGGAAAAACTTTTTTCCTGTAAGGGTGACAGAGCTGTGGACCAGGCTGCCCAGAGAGTTTCTTCACAGTAAGAGCAGTAAGACACTGGAACAGGTTGCCCTGGAAGGTTGTTCCTGGCCCTTCCCTTGAGGTGTCCAAGGCCAGGCTGGATGAAGCCTTGAGCAACCTTGTCTAGTGGAAGGTGTCACCACCCATGATGGAGGGGTGGAACTAGATGATTTTTTAAGGTCACTACCAACCTAGACCATTCCATGATTCTATGATTTGATAGTGCTGGAGCACCCAAACAGGCTGCTCAGAGAAGTTGTACAGTCCCTTCCTATGGAGATTCCAAACCTGCCTGGCCACAGCAATCCTGGGCAGCCCACTCTGGGTGACCCTGCTTTAGCAGCAGAGGTTGGACTACATGTTTTCCAGAGGTTCCTCCAGCATGCTGGGATTCTGAAATTGGGCCAACAACAAACCCATGAAAATGACAAGCAAGACTTGCATTAATGTGAAAGGCTAAGTGGTGAGGTCACATACTGCTGTCCTTAACAAGACATCTGGATGAAAACAGGGTTAAAAACTGCCAAAGCAGCTACTTAGCAAGTGAATTATGCTCACAGGATATAGACGGTGAACTATTCTTTAGCCACCACACTGCAATATTCATAACTGTCCTGGTGAGGAACAAGACCTTGTTTATAGGACGAACAGCAGATCTTTGCTTCAAAACAAAGTATGCATTTGTGTACATTCTACAGGTGATCAATATAAAGGTGAACTTCAAACTCTGCTCAGTAACGGTTCACACCTCCTGCAAAGCAAACAGCCTGGGAAGGACGTTCATGCAGCCCATACCTCGAAGGGGGGATGCATACATCTGATTTACCCCCAAGAGAAGAACAACAGAAATCAGTCACTTTGTGATTTAAATTTGACTGGAAGAGTTTGGGCTCCTTTTTTCTTGTTCTTTTTACTTGCTTTCCGAATTAATGTACTGGCATAATGCCTGTCACCAAGATGAAGGGCACTGCAGATACAGCTTTTAATGTCCAAAAAAAACCCTCCAGGCTCACCTCAGAAAGCACAGAGCTAAAGACAGCAGCAATGCACCAGTATCAAGGAGACTGCGTAAAAACTAATTAAACTTCTCTCTACACTCTTGTCTAGAAAACAGTTTTCCCTGCTTCAACTTCCAAGGGCTGGATAAGACAGGCTGATGTTGTAGTCTAGCAACTTCCTTCCCCAAAGCTTGGCCTTCATCACAACTTCATGGATCAAACATTTCCCTCAAATACAAGTAGCTTACCACAGAGACTCTAGAGAGAAGCCAAATTACTGCAAAAGAAGATGAAACTGAAACACAGGACATGAGTGATAAAGCTTCTTTGTTTGAAAGAGCTTTATGTGATGGCCACACATAGGTTTATTGTCAAACTAGATCACTGTGAATTTACCTGTCTGCAAATACAGTCAAATGGTACTGATGAGAGAGAACATGTTTAATGCCATGTTCAATCACAGTGGATACCCAGAAGATTACAATTTCTGCACACACACCTGACAGGACCACGAAGAAGGTGTTTGGTTGGTTTTTTTTTTTAATTTTGCTTTGTTTTTCCTTAATTTTAAATTTTTTTCCCCATTTTTTAATTTTGAACTTTTCTTTTCCAAGATTTTTATTAAATAACAGTTAATGTTAGGCTTTATCAACAGGTTTCATTTTGGCAAGCTATTTTAAAACAAGGAAATTGCTTGCAACTGTCATAATGGAAGAGTTTTAATGACTGAGACAGCAGAAGAAGCAAGAAGCTGTTCAGACAGGGAAATACAAAACTCTGATGAAGCAGATTCTTGGAACACTAGGACAAATAGGGCTCTTTGCAGGCTGGCCTTATGCTAAGAATGAAGAAGAGAATAATTTATTGAACTTGACAAACTATCTGCAGAAGATAAAAAAAGAGACATCTGACTTAAGAGTGGCAGGGGACAATTTTACATACTGTGTTTTCAAGGTATTGAGGGGAGAAGCACAGCCATCTGAGGCCAGAAAGTAATACAGGTAGCTTAAAGAGGAGCCAAAATGCTCCCTCTTTCATTTGTTAGCTGTAAAAAGAAAAACTGTAACTGTAATACACTGAGACTAATGACTGAGCATGGGTGGAGAAAATGTAATTAAAACCCCCACTTGTACCACAGCTGCAGGACTAGGTGACCTGTCAGATAGTGAGGGCATTGGTACCAGCATCACTGCCCTGAATTAGACTGCAGTTCAAGGGCAGCAGGACACAGTTCTGGGGATATGAGGTACCAGACAAATATTCCAGAGCTCCTCTTGAAGTGAAGTGTGCCTGCTGGGCTGTGGTGTCATTGAACCTGACATTGTTTCCTTCCAATAAGTAGTAGGAATCCAGGGAGGAAAGGTTTTTCATCAAGGGAAGCAAAATAAACCAACAACAGAATAAAAAGCAATCAACAAAAGGTGGGAGATCAAAACAGAGATCACTGTTGTAATAACAGCGCTGCCCTCTCTTACTTTTTTTCAGAAGTCCTCAAAAGGGCACTCCCTTTTGTTTCCTCAAGGTCTAGCTGTACTTAAAATGGGCTTACCCAGATATCATGGATAACACCAGTGAAGAGAGACTATCAGCAGAGTTCTGATGTGAGCATAAATCACAATGTGTTTCATAAATAACACAGTTAGCTGCCATACTTCTCTTTCTCCTACTCAGTAAAAAAGAGATCTTCTACAAGTGCTCTGCCTTGCAGCAGACAACACACTAAAAGATAGACCTAAGTTACTCAAAGGTTAATATGCTTTAATGCTGGAAACTAAATCTTCAAACCTTCCCTCAGCTGACAGCACTACAAACAAGACTGGCAGGCATCAATACATGGCTGGCAAGCTTCAATTCAGGATCACAGAGTTGCATTAGAAAAAATGGCAGAAGTAATCTGAGCTGTGATCAAAACCAGCAGCACCTACTTCTACCTTCCCTCTCTTGGCAATATTGTATTTTATATCTAGACCAGTAGACATCTACACTTGCTGTTGCTCTGGAAGATGCTCCTTGAAGGTTTGCTGCAAAAGCCACTCCTATGAATTGTGTTTATGCACACACTGGGCAGAAGCCCTCAAGACACCAAAAACAGGAAAGCAGAAAGCCTGAAGAAATGAGTGGCAGATAAATCCCTCCCCGTGGCAGGGGAATTGGAACTTGATGATCCTTGTGGTCGCTTCCAACCCTGACTGATTCTATGATTCTATAAACACCTCTCCCTGAAAACGAGCTAGCATTGCTTTTGAAAACAAAAGCTTTCTTTGCTTTTGGAGCTTTCTTCAGCAGGCTGTTTCAATCAGTGCTGCTAACTGGCTCCAGGAGCTACTGACCAACGACACTGATGAAACTTAACTCTTTTCCACATGGAAGCTTACACCTTGCATTCACTTGATGGGATTTAATATGCTGCCTCACTAAATTGCTCACTGGAAACTAAGTCCTTCTCCTGTCCTTCAGACAGCCCTCCTCTGTGCTTAACATCAGGTTCTCAGAGCTCTGGGTGCATTATATAACTATTTGTTGTTTACGATACAGCCCCAGCCTCACAGGATTAGCCACTAAATACAGGTAACAAAACTAATGACGACTCTTTATGACAGATAATTAAAGTTTTTTGTTTTTTTAAAGCAGCTGCCAAAACTCAACAGACTACTTTTTTTTTTTTTTT